>APFE030992310.1:0-19300 GCA_000404065.3 Pinus taeda | reverse complement strand
TGAGCCCCGTCTTGCATCTGTAGAAGCATATAACGTGGAGACAGACAAGTGGGAAATTTTGCCTCCTATGATCGAACCGCACGGCTTTGGATGCCGCGGTTTTTTCATGGATGGTAAATTAATGGTGTTAGAGGAATTCGAGCGTGGAGAAGTATTCGATCCGAGTGAGGGAACCTGGAGAATGACGGCACATGTGTGGAACACGAGGTTAGAAACATGGAGAAGGCGTGAGGTTTGTTCTTTTTGTGGGGAGTTGTACTTGTTCACTGAACAACAGGTAGAGAAGTATGATGTTGAGAAGGACGTTTGGAGTGTGGTAGCTTCCTTTCCGAATCCCCTCGATATTCGCTTCTTTACGTGCGCTACACAGTGGCGTGACCAGATTTTTTTCAGCGCTTTTGGCGCCCTAGGAAAACACATCTCTTATCTGTTTAATCCGTCAACCAGGGAGTTCACTGAAGTTACCGCTGATGGTGGGAAGTTAATAATATCTGCAGCAACCGTGGAGATTTGAATGTAATATTGAGATGCACAGACTTGTAACGACTAGCTTAAGACTTTGATGTGAAATGATGTGCCATCAATAGTTTTTTAATCAAGCATCTTCTTTTGTCGTGGGGTTCAAGTCTATATTAGAAATTCCCCAGTTTAAGGAAATATTCTCTAGGTTCCCTTTCCTTTTTTGATTAATTTTGTTTAAATTTTTTATATTTTTGTAAATGTAAGTTAATAGAATTAAATATTATCTTTTTAATATATATTTATTTTACCATCATTTTGAATATTCTTCGTCCAATTCTGTGGTGTGTGGGGTTCAAGTTTATATTAGACATTGCCTATTTTAAAGAAATATTCTCTAGGTTCCTTTTCCTTTTTTGATTAATTTTGTTTAAATTTTTTTATTTTTGTAAAAGTAAGTTATTAGAATTAAATAGTATCCTTTTAATATATATTTATTTTATTATCATTTTGAATATTCTTTATCCCATAATGATTAGTGGAGTTAGAAATTAGTTAGAATGGATATTTTTTATTCAATGCCACATTACATCTTTGGTCGTATCCCCTACTAAAAAACAACATAATCAAAATAGAAAACAATAAGGAATGATAATGAATGTCTAGTCATAAATGAAAGGTTGACATATGTGTCCCTAATAGTTAATGTAAGAGGATGTAATTATTGCCACAATGTAGGTCCTAATGAGATCTTGATGAACTACTTAATGCAATGTACCCTAATGGTTGTGCCCTAAGATATACTCATGTCTCATTACTTAATTTAGAATGTAGAATCCATCTCTATAAAGACAATGGATGATTTTTGCAGGGAGAAAACATTGATTATGGCACTCAACCCAATGGTTTCTTGATTTTTGTTGAGAAGAAACATTGATTATGGCACTCAACCCAATGGTTCCTTCAAATCAAACCTTGATACTTATCCCAAATATTACAAATCAACCATCTACTCATGAGGAGGAAGGATTGAATAACGTCTTTCCAAATTATTTGGTGATTTTTATAGTTATTCTCTTATTCTAGAATCTAATTCATTGTACATATAAGCAAGATACAATTATAACGTTTTATCTATGGGCATAAGATACATTCATGGATGAGTCTCCAAACACTCTTGCCAATGTTTTCTAGGAGGTCAGAATAATTGGTTATCTTTTATAAATTGTTAAACATTAATATATACATTATTATTGAGCATGAATACATTATATAGAATCTTCAAGATCCCAACTAGTTCAAAATGTATTTGTATTCTATGTCATTTCCCCTGTAGATTGCCAAAATCTGAAGGAGATGAACTAATAACAAGGGAGGTTTTTTCCATTTCAGAAAAAGGTCTCGTCCCCCTTTTATTTTTTTTAGATTGATGTTTACCATGAAAAATTCGGTTTTTTGACACAGGGCAACAAGGACAATTTTTACGGAGATGACCTATCTTGTGGCATACTGAGCACTTGAAAGGGAATCCCCAAAAGTCTAGTGTTTGATTTATCTTAAAATCCTTCCATTATATTTCAATGTGGTTGGGAAAACCACCCTATAGGCTTTCTCAATGAGAACCCAGGAAACACGTTTGTCTTTCTCCCCCAGACATCAAGAATCCAGATAAACACATCTTCCCAAAGCATTTCCAATCTCATATAGAGTTTCTTTTGACCACAACTCCAAGGGAGGACCCAGGAGTTTTACCCAAATTAAATTGTTTATGGGGGTATTTTTCAGTGGATTATAGCCCATGTACCATCTGTGAAGTGCTAGGAAGCTCCTTCCATGTACCCATGGACGAGTCTGATTTGCTTCCCAGTCGCTGGCACTAGAAAATGGAAGCAGTACGACTCCTTCATCAGTTTGGATATGATGGGGATGTAGCCAATCAAAGGTTTCCATTGAGACTCTAACCATTTTCTCATCCTGGTATTGTCCATTTCAGGGAAATGCCATCGGCCAGGATTTTGGTTATGCTTTGTGGGATCAATCTGGAGTAAATTATAAGTGCTGACTTTGAAGATTATATCACATATTTTGAGAATACGATTGGTAATGCACATGCTCCAATCGCATATATGCGTGTTGTTTTGTTGAAAATCAGGTGTAGTCAAAGCTGTCTCACTCGTTGGGCGGTGGAATGAGAGTATTTAGTGTGCAATGAAGACATGGAAGAACAAACAATGAAAAAAATGGGCACAACAGATGTGATTAACCCAGAGGTTCTAAAGGAGGAAGAACCCATTCTCATGGAGATCCCTCAGAGGTTTTGTTTCCAATAAACAATAATGAGGAGAGCAGATAGGCATGATGTCGAGGGGATATGGAGGGCAACAATGCGTAGGAGGCCAGCCATTCAATGAACAATCAAGAATTTGGCCACAAACAATGGCACTTAGTTTTCAAACTTTAGAATATCTTCATGTACTGCGAATCCCGGTAGACTTGGTTTGAATAGCTGACAATTGCGCCTTTAGGCAACGTTCAGGGCCAGCATTCAGAAATAAAAACGCATATGACAGAAAGGGCCAGCATTCAGAAATAAAAATGCATATGACAGACAGGGCCAGCATTCAGAAATAAAAATTTATATGACAGATAGGGTCAACGTTCAGAAATAAAAATGCATATGACAGACCAACATACAACCCACAGCAACAACATTGAAGGGAGTTACAACTATTTTGGGAACTTACAACTATTTTGGGAACTTACAACATTGAAGGGAGTTACAACTGATACCATGTCAGGCGAGGCAATAACTCCACAAAGCAAAAACTGATTCGTGTATTATTCCACAAGGTAGATCTTCATTATATACATGAGGGAGAGAATATTTAGTTCATCTCCCAATGATTGTTCATATTTCTAATTTATTCATTTAGATAAATTCGCCTAGTCACAAGGATTAGGTGTCAAAAATTCTTTTTTTTTATTTGAGTGGTTGTTATTATCATTATTATTAGATCTAACTTTGATTTTATGAATACGACAACATCTTGATATTTAAATGATTTCACTCATTTATGGACATGACAACATCTCCACCATAACAAGTTGTAAAGCACCTATCAGTGAAATAATGTATACTAATTTACTAACTGGACTAAGCGTTATAGAAATTTTTGGGCACTTCAACCCCAATCATAAATGTCCATAAACTGAGGGCTCCTAAGTCCCTAAAAGTGTTGCTTCACTGCCTAAAGAAACAAGGTCAACTGATTACACCATCTCCCAGAAGTTCTCCACTGAAAACTGCTCATAAATGGTCAAAACTGGACCATACTAAAAGCTCAATGCAGGGGATGCGATGCATATCACCTTCCAATTGCAAAGGGTATGATGCATACTGATTTTCTCCTCTGTAGGGTGCGATGTTCGGGAATGGACAAATGGCAGGGACAGAAATGCGAGGTGGAAGATCATGGAATCTTCTAGAAGCTTCCCTTCTGACACTTGCATCTCCATTTTCGACCAGGGATGAGTAAGAGATCATCATTCTCCAAGTGGAAGCAAGAACTATCAGATAGAGGACACTAATCAAGATCCTAGAAGAAGACTCACCTCTCTGTAATCATCTATATATGGATCCCTCATCACAGAGATCCAGCGGCTGGAATTTTGTATCTTATAGAGAAGTGTTTTTGGTATTCTGGTGTACATTCACAGTGTTGGGTGATCTAGCTTTGCTTGAGGTGAAGAAGGGCTTCTTAGCTGGAGGATGATGCTGGGTCAGAGCACATGGTTGTAATCTTCTTGCTACTTTTCATCTGAATAAAGCTATTCTTGTTTCCTTCCATATTCTTGTTTACTTGTTTATATATGCATGTATATGTTTAATACACATCTGATCCTATATTATTTATGAATTTAGATTCTTGTTTCTTGCATAGTAGTATGTTGCCGTGATTCTACAGGTTCTTTTGAAGATGGGTAGACAAGAAGAAGTGGCGAAGCTCTATCAAGAAGGAGAGGAAATCAAGCTCAAGACTCAAGTTGGTCTTCTTGGTCCTCCTCTCGTCTATTTTCATAAAAGGGAACAATAATAGACTTTGATTGTTTGTTTCTAATATAGCCACCCATCTTAGTGGGAATAGTAGCATCCAAGTGGACATTATTCCCGGATAACAAAATGCCGTGGGGAGCGACTAGATTACTTGTTAGCCTATCTATCCTTGTTTCTTTTATAAACATACAGACAGAACTTGAAGTCAAGCCAGCTAGCCTTCGAACTGCATTTATCATACAAATGCAAAGTAGATCAATGGTGCTTCAGTCTATCTCCGTGTTTTGTTTCTGAATTAAAAAATAGATCTGCAAGCAATCTAATTGCCTTGAGTGGTCGCTCTAGTAACCTCTTAGATCACCCCTGTGTTTTACATACACTTCTTTACTTATGCAGCCTAAACACCTGAACTAGATTGCAAACTATGAGTGAAGTCCCGTTCAAAGTCTCGCACTGCTACCATCGCACCCTGCCTTCAATGCAGTCTGTATGCATCGCACTTCCCGAGTCCAGTAGGTGCGCTGTATACTGAGTTTACTGTGTAATAGGTGCGATGGTTAGGGAGGGTTAACTTTACCCTCCGACTGTGGATTTTTCTCATTGTTTTCAGTCTTATTCAAGAGATTTGCTGTCTATAGTCAGTGTACTTCTGTAAAAACCCCCTTCTCTTGCATTATTCAACCTCCTTAGTGCAAAGAACTATAAATTTTTTTATGTATTGTGCGTCATTTTTAGTTCTCTTTTGCCAAAAGTAGCATAGTTGAGTTGTCATCTCTAGATCTGAAAGTGTCGTAGCTGTCGTTTTCAGTTTTAGAAAACAATCCCATTGTTCCGGATAGTCGATTATACAGTTACTGTTGCATAGGATTTGAATTATTAGTTTTAAAGTGTCGAAAAGCAATTTCCATTTCAAAATCACAAAGTGTCTCTCTTGCTTTCACTTCGTTTTGGAAAAGAATTTTGTTGAGTAGTGTCGCTTTAAAGGTAATTCAATTTTACACATAGCTTTCTTAACATCATTCACACATTAAGAGAGTTGAAAAACAAATACATGAATGTGCATTTGCATTTTTATTGCTTGGCTTGATGTGCATTTAGCGTGTGCTCTGTGCTCTGTGAAGAAAAATTCTTGACTTTCTTCCCTTTAGTAGCTAGGATTTTCATTGTTGAAAGAAGATAAAGTGTTTGCTTATCATCTTAGACTAGATTTTAGGAATTATATATACATCACGTGGTGAACCTACAGAATGTTTCAAATGGGCACATGCAGGAACTTCAATGCGGGTATTATTACTGGTCTTGTCCTCCTTAATTGGCCTCCTGGTAACTTGTGCGATGGCGCTTCATATTCCGGGAGCCTCTGTTACATTTACGCATTCATTTGAAGTTGTTGGGCACTCCACTACAACGTTGGAGCACTCCTCGGTGATGTGGGGGATTGTACAGGGACATTCTTGCTCTGTGCCCAACTCAGGTATTGTCCCAAGCTTGAGAGTGGTTTGCAAGCATTGTAAGCCAAATTCTGCGGCCCCCGTCTTGGTTAATTTCTCCTCTCCGGGTTTCTTCAAGCTGGTTCATCCTCTGAATTTAGCAATGAGGAGAGAGCGTCTTAGAATGAGCAGTCGACGAGGAGGCTCTCGCGGTCGGGCTACCGCTCAGAGGACTGGCCCCATTTCTCCTTCATCCTCCATCGAAGTTACATCTGAGCAGCATCGCCTCCATGGCATAACAACGGGACGTGGCAGAGGGCCTAGGAGCAGAAGCATAATAGAATGTGGACATGAAGCGCACCCCAGAGTAAGGTATTGGATACCCTGCACACTTGTCAACTCCACTTTCATTGTATCTGTTACTGTCGAGCACTGTGATAATCTCAGAGGTCAGGCGGAAGTAAATCAGGAAAACCCACCACCAGCTCAAGGGACAATGCCCTCTGCATCTATGGCTATGATATGCACTAAACCATTATCATGACATTTCCATATAACATAAGTCTCTAACCATATATTCCTTAACTTGCCCTTAAAGTCTTTATATCTAGAACCATATAATAAAGCCCAATCACCTTCTTGAAATTGCTTGTCTTTGATGTTCTTGTCATGCCATATCTTCCTTTAAATTTGAGTTACCTCTATGTGTAGGAGGGCCTGCATTCTAAACTCATCTAACCCATTCAACTGGAGAAATCTCTCTTTTTGTGCACTCAGATCTAGATCTAGTTCAACTACCATCCTCAATGTATTGTACTCGAATTCAATGGACAACAGGGCCCTTTTCCCATAGACCAACTCATAGGGTGTGAACCTAATGGTGGTCTTCCAGGTTGTATTTTAGGCCCATGTGGCCTCAACTAGTCTATATGCCCAATTTTTCTTGCTGCTGCTAACTACTTTGGTTAGAATTCCCTCAAATGCTCTGTTGGTCACCTCCACTTGCCAATTAGCTTGTGGGTGATGGGGAGTCCAAGTTCTATGCTTGATCTTGTGCTACTCAATAAGTCTTCAATCATTTTGGAGGTAAATTGTCTGCCTTGGTCAGTGACCAATTCTTTAGGTTACCCAAACATGTAAAATACATTCTCCCTTAAGAACTAAAACACCTTCTCCTCTATTAATGTCGTTATTTCGTTGGTTTCATCCCACTTAGTCATATAGTCAGTGCACACAATGATATACTGCTTTTGCTTGGAAGGAGGGTCAATAGGTCCAAAGAAATCCATGTCCCACTTTTCAAATGGCTCGAAAGTCACTTGAGGTTGAAGAGGCATTTCATCCCTTGGAGTAGGATTTCCCATCATTTGGCATCGATTACGCTGACTGCTATATATTTCCACATCTTGATGGAAACTGGGCCAATAATAATTGGCTTGTAACACCTTGAATGTTGTCCTCTTTTCTGCAAAGTGACCTCAACAACGCCCATCATCATAGGTCAGAAGGATGTCAAAGAAGTCCTCCTCCGTGACACATTTTCTCAGAATTTGATCCGGGACTAGTTTGAAGAGGTTTCCCCCAATCCAAGTGAATGGGGCACTCTTCCTCAGAATCTTTCCTTTCTCTTTCCAAGACAAATTCGGTGGAAACTATGCAGATACCAAATAATTTGCTATGTCAGGAAACCAAGGTGAGAGAGTTGAAATGGAAAAAAAGTGTTCATTCAGTAATTTATCATCAACCCTTCCTTCCTCACATGTAGGAAAAGTTAATCTAATCAAAAAATCTGCAACAACATTTTCCTTGCTAGGCTTATGTAAAATAGTTAGATCAAATTATTGTAATAAAAGTAACCATATAATAATTAGGGCATTCACATCATGTTTATTCATTAAATATTTGATTGAAACATGGTAAGTATGTACAAAAGTTTGGTAACCTGTAATGTGATGCCTAAATTTGTTCAATGAATGCACAATAGCCAGGAGCTCCTTTTCGGTCACTGTGTTGTTCAGTTCGGCCTTTGACAGATTGTTACTCATAAAATAAATAGCATAAGCCCATTTTTCATATGTTTGTCCTAGAGTTTCTCCTATGTCTTTTTGTGAGGCATAAACATGTATATGAAAAGGAAGGGCCCAATTTGGGCCTCAGAGAATCGATGCAGTGGTTAACTTGTCCTTCAGGGTTTTCTAGGGTCTCTTTACAACTTTTTCATGATACAAACTCAAATTCCTTGGCCAACAACCCAAATAAAGGAGAAGCTAACTTGCTAAAGTCTTTTATAAACCTTCGATATTATCCAGCTAACCATAGGAAAATTCTGACATCTCTCTTCTTTTGTGCAGGTGGGACCCTTTGGATGATAGCTATTTTTTTTGGGTCCACCTGCAGTCCTTGCTGGGATATTGAATGACCTAGCACGGTCCCTATAGTCATCAAGAGGTCACTTTTTTCGAGACTAAGAGATAGGTTCATTTCAATGCATTTTTCAGCACCTTACCTAAGTTGGACAGAGCCTCCTAGAAATCACATACATAAGGTGTAAACTCACCCATATAGATCTCTATTGCATCATGGACTAACTGAAGAAAGATATATAGGACTACTCTCTGGAAAGTGGAAGGAGCATTGTATTGGCCAAAAGAAAGGACCGTATAGCGAAAGTACCCCAAGGACAAGTGAAGGTGGTTTTATCATCGTCTTCCAAGCTGATCTGGATTTGATTTTACCCACTAAATCCATCTAGGAAAGAGAAAAACTCTTTCCCTGCTAGGCCATCTAGCACTTGGTCGATGAAAGGTAAAGGGAAATGCTCCTTCTTTGTGGCTCTGTTTAAATCTTTATAATCGACACAAATCCTCCACTTACCATTTTTCTTTGGAACACAAACCAAAGGAGAGACCCACTCACTGTTTGAGAAAGGGTAAATGAATCCTACATCTAGGATCTTTTGCAGTTCTTCTTTGAATATATCTTTTAGAGTTGGATTCACCCTCCTTTGCAACCTTACTTGATATAAATGTGGTGAGTACACAGCGATCCGTGAACTCCCTTCATTTCTTTGTAACTCTAAGCAAAGGCAATGAGATGTTCCTTTAGCATGTTACACAATTTTTATTCTTGGTGATCAGAAAGATATGGGTTGATTTTAAAATTTCCCTCGAGGGCGAATTCGATGGTTTTCACACAGATAGGGTGGAAATCGGCTAAGCATAGATCAAACTGATGGTTGTTATGGGTTTCCTTTACTACTTCTTCTAAGGACAATGTACTCGGAGTTGGGCTTTGGAGTATGTGTTTAATCAAATCATCTTTATCTGGTTTCCCCCTCCCATGGATGTTTATAAGGTATAGAGTTTGGCGGAACAAACTTCATCTTCTTCCTCATCTTCTAGCCCAAAAGGTAAGTCAAGTTCTAGAGATCGCTAAGCAGGAGGGTATAGGAGTAACTACTTGGACATATGCCGATTCATAATAGTCATAGTTTTAGCCCTACAACTAATGTAGGCATCGACAGTGGCCAACCAGGGCCTCGCAAGGATGAGAGGGTAACTAGTAAGCTTAGCCTTAGGCTGGGTAACTAGGCAACCTGCAGAGTATTCCCAAGATTCAATGGAGACCATCACATCCTCCACAATCCCCCCAGGGGTCACTGTGGAGCAGTCTGTAAGTTGTAGAATTGTTGTGGTCTTTCTTAATGAACCCTCGAGGTTGAGCTTGAGCATGTCTTCCTTGGTCATCACATTAATGGCAGTCCCGAGATCGATCAAAGTGTGTGGGACAATGGGGCCATTGATGTGCACATCTACTATAGGTCTTCCAGGGTCCAAAGACTTTGGAAAAATTACTTGCCCCAACATTAAGTCAGATAGTTTTTCAATGACATTAATGGTAGGGGTATCTCTTCTTTGCCTCACTGGATGCTTGAAGAACTTCCCCTTAATAAACTTGTAGTAAATATGTACATCTTTAATAGCTTGGAGAAGTGGAATTTTGACACGAATTTTTCAATTCTCCCACAAGCTGAGTCTCTTCTGGGGTAGGCTAGAGTGGTTGGGTTAATCTCTCAGGAAAGGGTGGTGGATATGCTTTAGTCATGATTCCCTGTCTTTCTTCCTCAACCTCCATAGGTGGAGGTAGAGGTGGGTTGTCCAGGAGTACTCTCGTAGATCTTAGGTTGATTTCTTGAATCTCTGCAACATAATCAGGATAGGAGGTCTCTCCACTATGTATTTTTTGGGTCTATCTATTTCTCAGGTTCGTATTTGGCTAGGCAGGCATCTGGGCTTGTTTAGGTGTAGCAGAGTGTAAAATTTGTGGTTGAGCAGTTGGTGAAGGAAAAAAAGCTGGAGAATTGTTGTATATGGGTCTCCACCCCTGGGGCAATGCATTCCATTGAGGTTGTGGTGAAGCATATGGTTGAAATGACTGGCTGGCTAGCTAGGAATGATATTGAGGGGCACAGGATCAAGGAGGGGTAGACCAGGAAGGATGAGGAGGGGTCCCCCAAGAAGGTATGGATGTGGTCTGGTTGGGGTTGTAATATACATGGCATGACCCTTGCATGCCCTGCTAGTATGGCCTAGGCACATGAGGTCTCCTTTGGTTTATGTAGCGGAGATGTTAAGTTAGCCCTTTAGCTCCTTGATATACAGATTTTAGTCTAAAGAGAGAAGGGAATTTCTTCGTGGAGTAGTTTTCTTCACAGACTAAGAATATTTCAGTTGAATTCGATGGAAATTCATTCCTACGGTGCCTCCTAGTGCATCTAGGGCAGAAAATGGCTAAGGCTCTCTCGGCTTCCTCCTCCTTTCTATTAATGTGCATAGTGTCGATTTGTATGGCAAGGGATTACATCATCTCACTCTTGAAATCCTCGAGCATGTTTCCAATTTCACCCTTGATGGATTATTTGGAAGAGGATTGACTGACCATAGGTTGACTACGCCTACCCTTTTTCTTAGCAGCCCTAGAATGGTTTCTAAAGGTATCCTTGATATCCTTATAGGGTAACTGGTAGATATCTCCGCCTGCCAACAAGTTTAGGATATCCAAGAAATCTTCCTGACTCCTCTAAGCAGGACTAGCTTCAATGAGTTACGGTCAAGTGTGCACCTAGCCCTTTTCTAGCTAACCTGGAACCTTTTTTCATAATCCTATAAGTATTCATAATGCCAAAAGGTCGTCCTAAAAATTTACTCTTTAGTGTCTTTATACCTACAGTAGTATCGATACTTGTTGTTGAAGGCTTGCTACATCTGAGCCCAAGTTGTGGTGCTATCCCCAGGTAGACCAAGAACAAGTGCAAAGCTGCATCCTTGAGAGTGGATAGTAATAGTTTCAACTTCTAGTCATCATTGGATGACAACTCAGCTGGTGGGTGGAGATGGAAGAATCTATAGAGTCCATAGTTCAACTAGTGGTTGTATTTGATCCATAATTAAAAGGTCCCTTGGCCTCTAGAATCTAGCTAAGGGGTGACAACTATAAGTGAGAGTTTGGTTGTAGTTGTTAGTGGTTGGGTGGAGAGTCATTTTTGGAGACTTTGTTTCCCAAAAAAGTTCAAGATAATTGTTTCTCATGTATTTTTAATAATAATGAATATGTGTTTACAATTTCTAGTCTTAAATGCGGTTATAAATGCATGGGACATGGTTTGTGTATTTATTGTCTATAGGATTGACTAATATAATGTCGGAGTTTTAAAAAGGTATTGGAATAACATGTGGTTGTATTGGTTATGCTCATGTAGTAACCAACATGGAATATTTTCTTATTGCAGTGACATGATTTTGTTTGATTACAACCTCTTACTACTACTATGCATGTTTCTATGTGAAAATGACTAAATACAATCCACATGAGGATGTGAATGAATGATTCATCATATGAATGGTCTTAAAATAACACCCCCATTGTAGGTATTCACTTAACTATTGTAGAATGGTACCAGCTAATGGGATTACATAATTAGTGTTGGACAATAGTGGTGAATGAAATATAATTTGTTCTGATTACATGTTTGAATTCTTCCATAAGTTTTAGTAGGGTTTTTTTATACCAATTAGTCCATTGAGAATTGAGGAGAAGGACTCATTTTAACCACATTCATGCATTTTATTAGACATGCACCATATTTTGATACTTGTTCACTTATTTTCTCAAATGGTAAGGCTCTCAATCTAAAGAAAGTAGGTTTTTCTACTATGCTAATGAGCTTTCTTATCTCTCTATACTTTTGGAAAGAAATGCACTCAAAGTGTTATTGATTTGGTTCTATCCTTATGATTGATTGTTTCCCAAGTGTGTTCATAAAAAGTTATGGATTTATTGGCCATTAGATGCTAGTAGCAGTGCTTGAAAATCTTGAAACGTTAGAAGAATTATAGTGTTGTCAAAGTGTTGGAAAAAGGGAAAAAAATTGACTTAAAATTGAAATTTTTAGTTAACACGTTGGTTAGGTCAAAGGTCAAGAGGTTGGCTAAAAGGATTGGACTTGTGGTGAGATTCGCCCCGACCTAAGGTAGGTTGACCTATGGCCAATGTAATGGTGTTGTCTATTTGAAGTTTTGAGAAAGTTGGAAAAGGTTGGAAATTTTAGATCCCATTCCCATAATCGTACCTTCCAAGTTGGGTCATCATAGTGAACAATTGGTCTAACGTTTGTTGGGTTCTAGTTTTGGCGGGTGTGTTACAAATGAATTTAGCATCATTAAGGACTAACGAAGAATCCAAGAAAAGGCTACAACATTTACAATTTTTCCTACATGATCACATATTGTCTTATTAGTGCTTTGTTGTGTAATTTGATTTACTTATGTGCTACATTAGAGTAGTATTGATTTCCTTGCAACATATGGTAGTTATCTCATTGCCACTGGTACATGTTGAATCCCTACACATATATGTTCTTGCATTTCCATTCTTATAGATTTATTTCCTTTACTTCCCATGGCTTTATTATTGAACCCTTCACTTTGATTCTTGTATGCTCTCCTCCTAGCAAGCTAGGCCACTTTAAATGACTATTGATTGGCGTAACCACTCTTCTCACTTGATGAGGAAGACAAATGTTTCACAGATTATTATGGATTGAGAAAAAGATAGATATGAATTGCATATAAAGTGCTTAATGCCTCTTAAGTTGGAACACCAAATAGCTTGGAGGGTAGCTCTCGGTTTATATTTCATGGAATGCTCACCACATCTAAAGCACACATATGAAACAGTAACACCACGTGGAAGCAAGAAAATCATACATGAAACCATATTAGAGAAGGTAAAGGGAACTATATAAGCCAAGATATCATAGTACCATGTATGTGAAAGTATAGTGTGCTAGTATGTAAGTGCATTTCTATTATAAGATGTATGAGATAGTAGTTGGCATACCATGCTTGAAGCATCTAAATTTTTTTAGGAGAACTAATCTGGGATGACATCATCATATGTATAAAGGATAATTAGAAGAAGAAGTTGTATAGATACATGAGCAAGGGGATTCATTCAAGTTGGAACACCACGGAGTTGAGAGGGTGGCTCTCGAAGTAGTCACCCTTATGGGGGGAAATCTCACTCCAAGCAACTCATTTTGTGATGGTTTAGATGATCCACTCACTATAGACCACTATAAGCATATCCTTTATTGATGAGGAAGCCATGGCACTCCCTTCCATTGCCCTACACAACATAAGAAAGGTGTTACACTTCTTTCTCTTTAAGGATACTCATTCATTTCTATGTTCCTCTCTATTATTTTACTTTTGTGACAATTTGGAAAACTATAACTAATTGGCTCTAAAACAATTAATACCCATCAATGACCTATATTGAAGGATTTCTAACTTGTCCACTCTTTGTACTTATTTATAGCCTCATAGGTGGTGCTCCAAAGGGAGGTAGAGTTAATACACCTCAATATACTATATCACTCAAATTCTCATAGAGAGATTGGTTCCTTCCACTCTTTGTACATATATATAGCCTCATAGGTTCTTGTCCAAAGGGAGGTAGAGTTGGTACACCTGAATATATTTTATCACTCAAATTGTTAGGGAAGTAGAGTTCTTACACCTCAATATACTTTATCACTCAAATTGTTATGGAGAGATTGGTCCCTTGTCCCACAAACAAGGGGCTCTAATGAACCAATTAACCTTGCCACAATCAAAGGGCTTTCTTACACCAATTTGATTGTTTTACAATCAAGATGCTCTCATGCTCGTAGTTAGTTTTGTTATTATTATTGAAAAAATTCGAATCCACATTTTATATTATGAATATTTTTTCATCCCAATATTATAATTAATAAACAATAAATGAAATACACAACCTCAAATTAAAAACTCTAAATATAAAACATGGATAATAAATTGGCCTGCAATAAGAATAAAACAAAAAATATATTAGGTAAAATAAAATATTTAATTTATTTCATGCACCACTCTATATATATAATTTTCTTTTCTTTAGCAAAATTCCCTATAGGGAGTCCAGTCATGCTCGTGTGGAGGACATGATAGATGTTAAATATATTAAATGCTTCATATATATAAAACATGTAATGTGGTTCTATGAATGGACATAACGAACTCCCTTTCTGGTCGGTTTGAAATTACGTTTCCCCACATCTGCGCATTATATATTTAACTGTACTTTCATATTTGACCTAACGTAGTTCACTTTTGTGTTTGCGGTAAAGCTCCGGGTAAACTCGAAGGATATCGAAATTGTTGTGTTTAAAGTGCCCTAATGGAGACTGTTCCAAAGGATGTCGTTCGGCAGTGTTTGCTAAAAGTACCTTACACATCACACGATACGCTGAAAACTGTGTGCAACAGCTGGGAGGCTATGGTCCGTAGCCCTACGTTCTATGCTGATAGGAAGAAATGTGGGACGAGCGAGCATCTGCTTTGCTTGATTCAAAATGATATGAATGAAAGAGATATGAATCCCGTTTTCGTAGTAACCATATACGACCCCGTGAAGGGCACCTGGGAAAGGTTACCTCCAATTGATGATCCCCAGACTAATGGAATACAAGTATGGTGTCAGTGCGTGGCTGTGAATCGGAAGCTACTTCTCATAGGGAGAATCCGTCCGTCTGATACAAGTTTGATGAAGAGTGTCGACATTTATGACTTTGAATCTGCCAGATGGAGCCGCGGAGCTGACATGCCGACACCTCGATTAAACTTTGCGTGCTGTGTTTTTCTTCCACCGGACTTGTCTACGTCGCTGGCGGTGAAGGCGAGCATGACCCCCGTCTTGCATCTGTAGAAGTATATAACGTGGAGACAGACAAGTGGGAAATTTTGCCTCCTATGCTCGAACCGCACGGCTTTGCATGCCGCGGTTTTTTCATGGATGGTAAATTAATGGCGTTAGAGGAATTCGAGCGTGGAGAAGTATTCGATCCGAGTGAGGGAACCTGGAGAATGACGGCACATGTGTGGAACACGAGGTTAGAAACATGGAGAAGCCGTGAGGTTTGTTCTTTTTGTGGGGAGTTGTACTTGTTCACTGAACAACAGGTAGAGAAGTATGATGTTGAGAAGGACGTTTGGAGTGTGGTAGCTTCCTTTCCGAATCCCCTCGATATTCTTTTCTTTAAGTGCTCTACACAGTGGCGTGACCAGATTTTTTTCAGCGCTTTTGGCGCCCTAGGAAAACACATCTCTTATCTGTTTAATCCGTCAACCAGGGAGTTCACTGAAGTTACCGCTGATGGTGCGGAGTTAATCATATCTGCAGCAACCGTGGAGATTTGAATGTAATATTTAGATGCACAGACTTGTCACGACTAGCTTAAGAATTTGATGTGAAATGATGCGTCATCAATAGTTTTTTAAATGAAGCATCTTCTGTGGTGTGTGGGGTTCAAGTCTAGATTGTTAAATTTTTAGTTTATTTACTTTTTAATATTAAATTTAGTGAAATTTGTTTTTCATTTTCATATTAATATTAGTCTTTTTTTCCATAACTGTTTCATATGAGTTTGAAGTAGAGATTTTCTATTTTTAGTTTACTTATTTTTAGTATTTAATTGATATGTTAAAAAATTAATTTAATTTAATTGTTAACTTTTTTTTCTAGAAATATAGTCAAATGAATTAGGTTTAAAATTTGTTTTATATAGAGGAAAGGTTCTTTGGAATAATTTTGGAGTTGTAAAAATATTCTTCATCCAATAAATGATTAGTGGAGTTAGAAATTAGTTAGAGTGGATATTTTTTATTCAATGCCACATTACATCCTTGGTCGTATCCCCTACTAAGAAGCAACATAATCAAAATATAGAACAATAAAAATACAAAATGTGCCAAATGATAAGGAATCTCTATTCATAAACCAAAGTTTGGCATATGTGTCCCTAATAGTTAATGTAAGAGGATATAATTATTGCCACAATGTAGGTCCTAATGAGATCTTGATGAACTACTTAATGCAATGTACCCTAATGGTTGTGCCCTAAGATATACTCATGTCTCATTACTTAATTTAGAATGTAGAATCCATCTCTATAAAGACAATGGATGATTTTTGCAGGGAGAAAACATTGATTATGGCAATCAACCCAATGGTTCCTTCAAATCAAAACTTGATACTTATCCCAAATATTACAAATCAACCATCTACTGTTGAGGAGGAAGGATTGAAAAGTGTCTTTCCAAATTATTTGGTCATTTTTATAGTTATTCTCTTCTTCTAGAATCTAATTCATTGTACATATAAGCAATAAACAATTATAACTTTTTATCTACAGGCATAAGATACCTTCATGGATGAGTCTCCAAACACTCTTGCCAATGTTTTCCAGGAGGTCAGAATAATTGGTTATCTTCTAGAAATTGTTGAACATGAATATCTACATTATTATTGAGCATGAATAGATTATATAGACTCTTGAAGTTCTCAAGTAGTTCAAAATATCTTTGTATTCTATGTCATTTCCCCACCATGGTATTAGCTAAAGTCTAAGATGTTAAGAAAGAGTTACAAATCCAATTTTTGAGCATAATTGCTTGATGGTTTTGGAGATAGAGTAAGTTGACCCACTTCATATATGGGATGAAAAATGATTTTTTTATTGTATCTAATATATATGAGTCCGAAATTAAGGCAATTCCACCATCATTTTTTTTTTTGTATGTTTTATGAAGCCAATGGATGTGCCCCAAGATATATTCATGTCTAATTACTTAATTTAGAATGTAGAATCCATATTTAAAAAGACAATGGATGATTTTTGGAGGGATGAAACATTGATTATGACAATCAACTCAATGATCTCTCCAATGAAGGCTAGAATAACATCTTTCTAAATTATGGAGCCTTTTTTAGATTTATTCTGTTATTTTAGAATCCAATTCATGGTATAGATAAGCATGAAACACTTATAACTTGTTAGCTATGCACATAAGATACCTTCATGGATGAGTCTCCAAGCACTCTTGTGAACGTTTTGCATGAGGCAAGAATAATTGGTTTTTTTTGAAACCCCTAAACCTGTAACAAGTTTAGGTTAGCCGAATTTTTCCAAGAGGCAAGAGAAATTGGTATTTTTCCTCAAAACTTTCCCAAAGAAATGTGAATGATACTTGGCAAAGTTTCCCAAGGTTTCCTTTTAGAACTAAGTCTAGAGAGATGTAGTAAAATATTATTTCTTTAAGGATTATTATAGCCAATACCAACTTGCCAACTTGAGTTCATGACATGAAGCATTATTTTTCCTTTCAATTTCTACAAATACCTAAAGAAAGAAACACATTCTTCTAGAAATTGTTTGACTTCAAATAAATCCCTAAATATTCGAACCTAGAGTTGATATCCATGGTAATTAAAAAAATAAAACCCGCTAAGTACAATGTGTCTAGATTGGAAAAACTCCACAAAAACATGGAATATTTTTCCTATTAATACACATGCTATTGGAATTATGGGATGTAGAAAGGTCCCTCAAATGCTTAATTCTTTGAATATTCCCTTTACAGAAAACAATAATGTCAACAACAAAAAATAATGTGGGAGATAGAAGAGGTATGAATGATGGAATCACCTTTCATTAAAATCCATTAAAATCTTCCCTTATATGAAATTTGATGCCCTTATCTACTAGGAGGATGAGAAGGCAAGAGAGAGGAAACCCTTGTCTAAGACCTCTCTCTACATTAAAAAAAGTTGAAGTTGATAAATTAATATGAATAAAAAAGAGGTGGATATAGAACTCACAATGCAAGAAACAAGTTGATAACTAATCACAAATGAACCAATACTAATTTTATGTCAATCTATCTGATTCTTTTTTTCAGGAACAAAAAAGCATAAATATATTATATAAGGAGTATAATGATCAAAATACATTTGCCATATGGAAAACTGTATATGAAGAGAGACCGGACTAGTGGGCAATCCGATACAGACTGAAAATGAGAAAGAGGAAATAATCCCCAAAAAACACATAAGTCTGATGATCTTCTAAATTGACAACCATGTCTTTGATATAGAAAGTCGCAGAGATAATATTTTGAAACATACAAACATTGGACTACTGAGATCCTCCATGCAGGAAGCATCGTAGAATGGAAATTCCAAAAAAGCAAGAGACAAAATCATAATGAGGACTGCAGGGACAAAAAGAGGCATAAACAAAATGTACCTGACAAACTCAGAAAGCATTAGCTAAGGAAAAATTTGTGATAGAGAACACCTGGTCATCTGAAATTACCTCCATATGCCATATACCTAGAGACGATACTAGACCTTCCTTTGATAAATTGTCTACCATCTTGTTCTAAAACCCGTAAACATGTTGTATGGAACATCCTTCCATCCTTTCCCAAAGAAAAACTATCCTATTCATCCAACCCGCCAGGTGAGGATTGTGAATGTGGATTTTCCCCCGAACGAAATCAACCATTACTTTGGAATCCCCAAAAAGTAAAACAGACTGGATGCTAAAGAAAATACAAAAGGAGAGGAGCCCAGTAAGAGCCATCGCCTCTGCTTTGCAGCTGGATCCTTTTCCTCCATTCCATGAAATAAAATACTGAGTATTTTCATCCAAGGTGATGTGGATTCCACAACCACATGAATAATTTTGTGCCACTCCATCAAAGAATGCTCTCGGGAAACTGTCACAACATAGATCATCCAAGACAGGAATTGATCGCTTCTCCTTTGGAGGCTTTTCAGCTATGGATTCAAAAAAAGAAGATATGATTTGGATGATTCCCATCAAAGGTTCCTTACAATCATTAAAAATATTGTTGTTTCTCCATCTCCATATGCACCATAAAGTGATGATGAAAATCGGCCTCCAAGACTCCCTTTACCTGCTCCACCATATAAA
>APFE030992309.1:38222-53496 GCA_000404065.3 Pinus taeda | reverse complement strand
TCCCATGGTAATGGAATTAAAACTCAGCAAAGAGGACAGCAGCAAGGATTTTGATCCTAGTTTGTACAAGAGCATAGTTGGCAACCTTATGTATTTAACTGCAACTAAACCTGACATAATGTTTGCTGTTAGTTTAATTTCCAGATTCATGGAGAGGCCAAAGGAAGCACATTGGCAGGCAATAAAAAGAATTATGAGGTATGTTAAAGGTACTAAAAGGTTTGGCATCTTATATACCGTCTCAAAATGTTCAGATTTAATTGGGTACACTGATAGTGATTGGGCTGGAAGTGTAGATGATCGGAAAAGCACTTCCGGTTATATTTTTCACATGGATTCAGGAGCCATTTCATGGGCTTTTAAGAAGCAGTTCATTGTAGCATTGTCTACAGCAAAGGTAGAATATGTGGCAGCTACAGCAGCAACATGTCAAGCAGTTTGGATGAGAAGGATGTTGAGGAACTTAGGACAAGAGCAGGGAAAAGAAACAGTGATTTTTTGTGACAATAGCTCAGCTAATGCATTATCCAAGAATTCAGTGTTTCATAAGAGAACAAAACACATTGACACAAGATTTCATTACATCAGGGAATTGGTGAGCAATGGAGAAATTGTCTTAGAACATTGTAGGACTCAGGAACAGGTTGTAGACATTTTGACCAAGCCATTGGATCAGAAAAGCTTTGAATTTTTGAGAAAATGTTTGGGTATGACTGATAACCCAGTAGCTGAAATTAAAGGGGAGTGTCGAAACCATAATTTCACCTGCGTGCATTTATTGCAGCGCTGTTCCACAAAACCACTAGTTTTGTATCGCACCACCTTTTAGCATTTTTTGTTTATGTCAAAGGGCCTTCGAACACCCCGACCAAATGACACGCTTCCAGTGTAAAACTCCAAAACTGCCCATTCCCCGGCCGGTAAACATTGTTTTGTTTGTGTGATTTAGGTGTGCGAAATGCGTCCGATCAAGTCAACGGACCAGATCTCCCTCAACCTGCCAGAATTTGTTTTTTGATTTAACCGTCGATTCTAACTTTATTGCATTAAATGAATGTGTCATAGTCTTAGGTAAAAACTTTATGTTTTCATACGACATGTATTAACACATAAAAATGTATGCTTTATAGTTTTGTTTTGTGCGTTGACTTTGTATTGTGATTGCACATGGGTGGAGAAGCAACTGGGGTTCGTGACAGCGAATAGAAAACCAAAGAAGAAGAGGGATCGCGGAAGCAGAGAAGATAACAGGAAAACCAATGCACAACAGTGCGAATAAAATTCTTGTGGAGTATATGCATTGAAATGCATAATTAAAATGTATGGTGTGGAGCAGCAGCGCAAATGAAAACTTTGGTTAAATGCAATGTGAAAAACCAGCAAGGCATGTGAGAAATTTTTCTTGGATGAATGTGAAATTTCTTTTTGTAAACCCATGTAAGAAAAATCTATTTTACAGTTGTAAATGTAAAAGCCCTTTTTACATCAGTAAATGTGAATGAAGATTTCACACAGCAGTGTAAAAATAATTTGTAAAAGAGGCAGGGTAATTTTGTTTTTGGTGAAATTTCTTGGTGAATCCCTCTGAGAAAGAGGAAGAAATATGTATTAGGCCTTTTATTAATGAATATAAAGGTTTTATTGGTGTGAAAAATCTATGTTCTCAGAAATTTTATTTGCTTCCCTGTGCAAAAGATCATGAGGAGAAAAACAGAGCATTACTCTGTATTCAGTTAATTTTTGTTTTGGAATTTACCAGAAAAATCCCAACAATGCTCCCTGATGGCTGCATTCTTATGGGTGGCAATAATCTTGAAAAATTTAGGTTTGTGTTGTATGCCATGGACCTAGGCTTGGAGGCATTTTCTCCTCCCTATCTCACACTTGAGAATGATGTGCATCATCTCTGAATCATGTCCTCATCATATTTCATGGGCTATAGTCGTACCTTCACCATGAGATTTTACTTGCAAACCTTGGTGGGTCAGAAAAAAAGAAAAAATATATGTTACAATTTTGGCGCCATCTAATTTTACTGCACATTGTTATTCCATGAGCCAGAGGCTACTCAGACTAGAGATCATTGAGTTTGTGCAATTTTTTGATGTGATATATGAGACTATTGTTACTATTCTGCTTAATGCAGCCTTGGATCCTCCTGGATTTTATCTCTATTCTTTGTGCATCCTAGGATTCCTAGCCCTGGGAAATGGATGAAGCTTACGTACAATGAACCTAGGTCTATGGAAAACATGTCTATTAAGGAACCCATGTCTATGGAAAGCATGTATGAGGAAGTTGTGTCTAGCAAAGCAATGTCTGAAGAAGTCGTGTCTGAGGAAGGTGTATCTATGGAAACCTTCATCTGTGATGAAGGTGTGTGTAAAGAAGGTATGTTTGAAGAAGCAGCTACACCGAAATGCCTTACAACTATGATGTCGCCTGCAGTGGCAGGAATGGCTCTAGGTTCTTGTTTTTGTGTTGTATGGGTCAAACGTATATGTGAGTATCTTATATCTACAGGGTGTACAAGGATGATGCCTCAGGAGATAGCGGTGACACTAGCACCACCTCTAGTTGTTTTATTATTGTTTGATATGCTCTGCTCTCTACTCTAAATCCAAATCCATTGTCAAACACATAAATCCATTTCAATGACTAACAACAGCACATGTCTGAAATAAATGAAATATATCCAGTGGCAGCAGCATTGGCGTCTATGTGTTTGACATTTGGCATGAACCTATATCAGTGCCAAATAAAATAAGTTCAGTTATAGATGCCTTTGAATTTTGCCTGAAAGCAATTTAATGTAGAATAAAACATTTATATGTTACTAAAAGCTTCAGTATATTCATATTTTTTAATTCAAATATGGTATTTGTTTTTAAGGTAACATGTCTTCAATTACAATATCTTGGCAGATACACGATAATGGATTTATTTTATTATCCAGAATTAGAGGCGTTTGAATTATGTCGGAAAGAAATTTAATGTGGAATAAAACATTTATATGTTACTCAAATCTTAATTATATTTATATTTTTAATTCAGATTTCATTTTTTTTAAGGTAACTTACAGTATCTTCTTGCATATTTATATTTACATGGAAGATACACGACAACCCATTTATTCAATTACTACATGAACCTAATTCAGCATATGAAAAACAATGTAAACAAAGGTTTAAAACTAGAAGTCATAATAGTAAATAAATTTTGGAGTATATTTATTCTGATCTATGGGACGATCTCCTATTATATCTTGTGGAGGTGCTTTATATTTCTTAACATTTATTGATGATTTCTCCCATAAAGTTTGGTTCTATATGTTGAAAAGTAAAGTCGATGTATTTAATGTTTTTAAACAATTTAAAGCAATGGTGGAAAAGAAAATAGGCAAATCAATTAACTGTTTGATAATTGACAATGGTGGTGAATTTACATGATTCTCTAGAATTTGAACAATATTGTAAGGATGAAGGAATTGTTAGACATAAAACTTTTGTTTATACTCCTCAGCAAAATGGCATTGATGAATGTATGAATCAGACTCTTCTGGAAAGAGACATGATCATGATCAACAATGCTAACCTGCAAAAGGAGTTGTGGGAAGCAGCAATATCTACTACTTGTTATTTAGTTAATAAATCAACTTCAGTTGCAATTAATTGTAAAATTCATGAAGAAGGATTATTCGCATTTAAGGATTTTTGGTTGTGATGCCTATGCTCTTATTCTTAAAAATAAACATTCAAAATTAGATCAATAATCAAAATGTTATGTCTCTTTTGGTAATGACTATGTGGTGAAAGGATATAGGTTGTGGGATCCTACTTCACAGAATATAATCATTAATAGAGATGTAACATTTGATTAATATTCTCTTTTAAAATCAGATGTTGAAAAAATTGAAGAGGAACATGTATCACCAAATCAAAACATTTTTCAGAAAGTCAAAAGGAAGGAGATACTTCTGCAGGAAAATGTGAAGAAGATACCAAGGAAATTATTGAGGTTTCAGAACCAGTTTAGTAACTAGTCACTCTAAGAAGGTCTACAAGGAAAAGGAAAACACCTAAAAGGTATGAAGATTAAGCTTCATCTTTGGCAGTGATTACGGAATATGGGGAAACTTATTGTTATTAGGAAGCGGGTAGCGGAAAATGGGAAAAGTCTATGGAAGAAGAAATGGATTCCTTAGCTAAGAACAATACCTGGGATCTTGTAGAACTTCCTGAAGGGAGAAGTTTTGTTGGATGCAAATGGGTCTTCAAATTGAAATGGAAATTTGATGGAAGTATCTAAAGGTATAATGCAAGGCTAGTCGCAAAAGGGTATTCTTAGGTTGAAGGTATTGACTTTCATGAGATTTTTTCACATAAAACTTGTTTCTATTAGTATTGTGTTGGTAGTAACTACGTTACTTGACCTTGAGTTAGGATAGTTAGATGTTAAAACAACTTTTCTACAAGGTGATTTGGATGAAGAGATATATATGGAATAGGCAAAAGGTTTTGTACAAGGTCACAACTAAAGATTAGTTTGCAAGCTTGGGAAATCATTGTATGGCTTGAGGCATTCTCCCAGGCAATGGTACAAGAAGTTTGAATCCTTCATGGTGAGGCATAATTTTATTAGAAGTGAGTATGATCATTGTATATACTTCAAGAGTTTAAGTAGCATATTCATTATCTTGGTTGTGTATGTTGATGATATGCTTATTGCAAGAAAAATCATGGAAGAGATCAATAGGATAGAGGCTCAGCTCTCTAGGATGTTTGATATGAAGGATCTTGGAGCGGAAAAACATATCTTGGGCATGGAGATATAAAGAGACAAAAAAAATGGAAAGCTTTGGTTATCACAGAAGAAGTATGTGGAAAGAGTACTTGAAAAGTTTGGTATGAACAATGTTAAACCTGCTAATCTTCCATTAGCTTCCCATTTTAAACTTTCTTTAGTTTTGAGTCCTAGAACTCATGAAGAAAAGAAGTATATGTACGTGTACCATATACAAATGTTATAGGCAACTTAATGTATGTGATGGCATCTACAAGACCTCACATTTCACATGTAGTTGGAGTTGTCAGCAAGTTCATGGAAAATCTAGCTTAAGAACATTGGAAAGCAATGAAATGGGTGCTTCGGTATTTAAGGGACACAAGTGACCATTGCATCATATTTAATGGTAGTGAAGGATCAGTCTGCGGATATGTGGATGCTGATTATGCAAGTGATTTGGACAAAAGGAGATCTACTACAGTTTATATCTTTACTCTTGCAAGTGGAGCAATTAGTTGGATGTAAAAGATTCAAGAAACATTTGCTTTTTCCACCACTGAATTAGAGTGTATAGTTGCTTCAGCTACCAGTAAAGAAGCAATCTAGTTGAAAGGTTTGCTTGATGAGAATGGAAAGATGTAGGAGAAAGTGAATGTATTCTGTGAGAGTCAGAGTGTTATTCATTTGGCTACGAATACATCCTATCACAACAAGACCAAGCACATTGATGTAAGGTATCATTTCCAATCCCTTGCACCATAGAGGCTTTCTTGACACACTGTCAAGGTTTTACCATGTAAAAACATCTTGTGTTAATGCGTGATTAAATTTTTCAATGTGTATGCATTTCTTGCCATGTATGTTTGAATGTTGAATAACTCTTGTAAACCCAACATTATTTCTTTAAGGCAAAGAAAGATGAGTTTTTAGCCATTGAAATGGTATATATTTGTGGTCATCATTTAAGTTATAGCTTTAATTTTATGGACACAATAAATACTAGCACAAAACAAAATTAAAACCTAATCGAAAATTCCTAGAAAGTGAATATACTTAGTGGTCATCATTTAAGTTATCTCTAATGTGATAACTTAATAATAATATTTAGTTTAATTCTAAGTATACCATAAATATTATCCCATTTATAATTTTAAATTTTATCAATAAATTAATTCCAAAGACTTATATATAAGTGAAATAAATGTATACATAAATTTACTTACTGCAATGTTACACAAGTAATAGTTATTATGTTTTTATCAAACAAATTAAAAAATACTTTATAATATAGTAGAGTAAGCATGCAATTGTAGATATAAATAAAATCAAAATACTAAATCTTAAAAATTAAGAGAAAATTATTACTTGATTAATAAAATATTAATAATAATAATTAAAATACATTTTTTTATAAAAAAAATTATATTTATTTTAATTAATAATTTATATATATGAATATAATATTTTAATTAATATCATTTTAAAATATAAAATAATAAATTGTTTTAAACTCTATTTTAATGGATAAAAGTGATAGATTTTTATAATAGTTATAAAAGTTTTGGTGAATATAACATGTGATATTAGAATTTACAATATCAAAAAAATATATATGTTATTATTAGTAGTATATCATTTAAAGCATATTCTAGGTATTATTTACTCATAAATTCATTTTTAAATTATTATATTATTTAAATATATCTCTTTTAATAATAATTTATATACGAGTATATAAACTATTAAAAATGAACAATGTTTTTTTTGCAGCACAACGACAAATGAAACTTGTTCAAATGGTCAAATCAATGATAGCTTGAAAATTTATAAAGGGGATGTCTCAGGATGACTGAGTTCAATTGTTACCTTGCCGCATTGAGAAAGAATTAACGAAACACTATGACCTTGTTGCATTGGGAAAGAACTAGCGAAACACTATGATTGTCGATTAATATTTTACAATGATAAAATGTTTATCAAGAAAGATTATAATGATGTGGGCACTAAATATTATAATGATGTGGGCACTGTTCTTGGTTTTCTCATTTCAATGTCTGTGGGGGTGGAATCAGAAGGCAAAGATGGTAACTCAAGTGTGTCAGCTATGCACATGGCTCTACTACCCAACAATAAGATCATTTTCTTCGATTTGATTGATTTCCGCTAATCTAACTTCTCTTTACCCTTCAGGAAATGCCAGATCGATCAATTTATGAAGAACGATTGCTGGAATCATTCTATCAAATATATGGGATATGATTTCCATAGGAACTAGGCCAACTCCTTTAAACTTTGTGCGGAAACATGGTTTCTTCTAGTGCGATGGCCCCTGGCAACTACTTGATCTAGACCAATGGTTTCAACGAGGGATATGGGAAAGTCAGAGTATTCAATCCCTCCTATTTATGTGATTGGACTGAAATACCAAACATGCGATGGTACGGCACCAGTCACATTCTACCCGATGGGAAAATCATGGTCATCGGCGGGCAGCGGCAGTTCAACTCTGCGTTCGATCCAAAGTAGCAAAGCGAGTCGGTGTACGAGTTCCCTTTCCTCCAAGAATCGATGGATTTGAATGAGAACAATATTATTTATCCTTTAGTCCACCTTGCGCCTGACAAGAATCTGTTCATTTTCACCAATGGAAAATTGATTATGTTCGACCATGTCAACAAGCACGTGGTGCAGCATTACTCGGACATGCCTGCCTACTCCAACAACTACGTCCCAACCTATTCCTCCTCCATTCTTCTCCCACTAGATCCAAGAGCTAGTGATGCTCAAGTGCTAATCTGCAGCACCAAAGCTGAGTTTTAATATAGGCAAGCAACCCGATGGAATTCGACCGCCAACACATGCGAACGTCTGAGATTCACAGATCCTGGTCCACACTAACAGATGGAGAGAATGCCCATGCGCACCAAGGTAATGGTAATGGTAATGGGGGACATGCTTCTTCTCCCAACTGGCAATGTGTTCATTATCAGTGGAGCTTCCAATGGCTCCAGTTCCTGGGACACCATTCTTTGGCAAGAGGTTTCTGAAATGATCCATGCATGTAACCTCCAACTGCTAAAAATAGATCCTTGAATCAAGGGATGCCTTTGCATGATGCCTTAGGAGAAGCAGTCCATGCATGCAAATCAGCTTTTCTTGGTCCCGAAGGGAACCAGTCAACCAAAAAGCACATGCATTGGCCTGCGAGCCTGGGATGAAAATCTGCACATTTTCTCGACTGAGCAGAGATTGTTGTCCCAAAGGGATTGCGTAATTTCTGGGAGGAACAAGTGATTGTCTCCCAATATTGCGTAATTTCTGGGCTAAGAAATTGTCATGGGTCAAATTGTGCAATTTTCTCAAGGAAGCATGTTTAACAATATTTCATAATTTATGAGGCTAGCAGGTTGCCTACCTAGATTTGCGCAATTTCTACTAGCCGTTAGGCTGGCTGTCGAATAGGGATTCCACAATTTCTGTATTTAGCAGTTGTCTCCTTCCCAGAATTGTGCAATTTGTGGGTTGGGCAGTCCTGCTGGGCTAGATTGCAAAGTTTTTCCAATGAAGGTTGATAGGAAGGATTACACAAGGTCTGAGCCCGGTAGGCTTCTAGATGGGATTGGGCAATTTCTTGAGGGAGTTGCTCAGCCTACAGATGGACCAAGTCGAGAGAAACAACCTGTGAGGGGTGTTATCACAAAATCAGTACTGATGGCTGCTAATCAGTTAGACTCTATGTAACTATTTCAGACCAGACTCTTGGCTAAGGATTAGCCTCCCTAACCTGAGAGGGCTCTCTCAAAATAAACTACTGATTTATCATTAACACAAAGAGGGCTAACTCTTGAAATGAAAACTTAATAAACATGCTGGTTGGACAGACAACATAAGATTTCTTCCATTGGGCTCATGGAGTCAAACACTATTTCAGTAAACCATAAAACTACTCATTCATGGAAGTCAAGGCATGTAATGTTTAAACACTCAAAACATCTCTCAAAAGAACCATCAACTCATAAATATACACAGGAAATCTGAGCACTAGGTGAATTCAGAGTGATTGTATATCTATAGAGCTGTAAAATATAAAGGATAAGACAAAACCACATACATCTTGAGCATTTGAACAAAGTATGAATCTTGAGAAGAAAAAGTAGTCCTTTCTATTACTGTAAAAAGTCTTTTACATAGGCCAATAAAACTCTGTTTTTTCATAAACATCCAACCCTCATTACATCAGAGTTTCATCTATATATACAAAAACATTCTTAACTACTTTGAGCCTCCTCCTCCAGCATGAGGGGAGCTCGATGACTGTCATTAACTACCCCTATCTATTTTTAACAGACTCATTAAATACACTAACTATTGAGCTGTAATTACAAAGAGTCCTAATCAAACTTAAACTCTAATTCTATTCTCCTCGTACATGATTCCTTTCCTGATCTTTGACAGCTGTATCCTTTTAGTTTTGACTGTGATTGCTGAGATAAGGTTGCAAGGAACAAGGTTAGCATTGGATGCTGAATGTGCTGATGGTTCATTGATCATAAGAACAAACCCCTGTTTTTCCGGTTCTTATCTCCCACTATCCTTCGAAAGTTAAGCAATATGTTTCCAGCTCTTTGATACCCCAAATTTAATGAGCATCACCATATTCCCAAATATGCTGGAAGCCTTGTTGATTGAACAGGTGTATAAGCCCAAATCCTCGTATGCATCTCCAACCAAACCCTAACCACCGGTAATAAAGTAGCTTTATTAAAGCTATGACTTAAGACAAAATATTTCACCTTTATGGAGAATGCACACTTGTCGTTATCTGAATGGCTCTGCTAGCCTTATGTGGTCTCCTTGATGTTCCTTAGGCATTTTCTTCAAAAATTTGCTGACCTTACCATTAAACTGTTCGTTTTCCTCATAAATCAGCACCTACAGCAGTTTCGTAGCACGCTATGAAACTGCTGTTTTTTCCAAAACAGAGTGTATTTGCCTTGAATTTATATAGCCGTGCTTATATGCCTTAAAAATAATGAACTTAAGCAAAATTAAGCAAAACTTTGGAACAACACCTGACTCAGAATCTGCAATTTCATTGGGCAGCTAATTTATTTAGCTGTGCTTTCAATTTTGCAACCTCCTTTTCCATGGCTGCGATTTCAGCTACGGCCCTCTCCATCTCAGCCACTTCTCTTTCGGTTGCCTCCCACTAGTTCTTTGTAGATGTAGTATTTCCTTCTTTTGCTTCCTTTGTTCTGGATTGTTTCTCAACTTCTCTTGCTTGTTTTCTTGTAAAAGGTTTTTTCTTTATTTTCTCTGCTTCATCTGTTTTGGGCAGCTATTTAATTACTTCTGTTCTGGGCATCTTTATAGCTACCCCTTCTTCATGCACCTTCTCGGCCTCTTTAATTTGTTTCCTTGTAACTGGCCTTCATGGTTTGAACACAAACTCTTTACCAGGTTCATCAAACCTTAACCTCTTCGAAGCCTTTGATTTTTTAGTGCTCTCTGGTGATGATTGAGTTAAGTCAATGTGCATTGGCTCGATATGCACTGATTGAGCCTGTTCAAACTTAATAGCCTCGAGCAAATCACTCAAACTAGCTTTTGATATTGGATTTTCCTCAACAGCTACTGATTTGCCCTTCTCCTTGCTTAATTGACTTCTGGTCTTCACTCCTGATACCTTTTTAGCCCCACTTGATCCAGGTGCATCCTTCTTGTGCTTGACCTTCTCTTTTGATTATGGTTGAGGTGGCTCTTTGATAACCAATGGCTTCACTGATTTCTGCAATTTGGTCTTGGTCTTCTTCTTATCTGTTATCTCCTTTTTAAGCTCAGCAAGAGTAGGTTCCTCAATTGACTCTTCTCTTTCCCTAACAGGCAATGGAGTGAGGCCTGTCTTACTCTGAAAGCCAGCCATAAAAATGAAGGAATTCCAATCCCTACCAATTTTCTATAGACCATCCAACACTAACAGTTTCACTAAACCATGATGAAACAGTGATGTCTCATAGTTATCCTTCTTCAACTGAATTTTATCACACATCTTGCTGAGGCTACGAAACAAGTAGAATGGGATATCTATATATGATTTGCCTGTAAAATGCAGCAGCAGCTTAAAATGATAGGAGTAAACTTTAGTATATCTCCCTTCACATGTTAAATACTTTTGAATACATGTAAGGAGAAGTGCATAGTGTTCTTTCACATAATTTCTTGGCACAACCTTTGTAATATCTTCATTCACATAAGGCTCCTTCAAGAATTCCTTGCAGGGGTTCATATCAAATTTGAAGTTTTTAAACCACTCCTGTCCTCCTCTCGGAATTTCAGTCACATTAGCAATAACCTCTGGAGATACTGGGAATTCTAACATAGATACTTTAGAACTTAAACCTGTAAAATTCAAGGCAAATGCTTTTGTTACCTCAGCATGCCCACCCTGCAGCTTCTCACAAAATCTCCAGCAACCAGCATCCTGAAAAGCTTTTCTTACACCTTCGTCTCTTAATGCAAGATGCAATCCCACAGGGTCTGTTCTTTGGCATCTTCCAGACCGATGTCCCTTTCTCTCCATTTCGCTTTGAAATCCTTTGCACAGAGAACACCACCAGCTTCAGCTCAAATGGCCAATTCAAATTTTGATAAGCAGGCTCGCTTGCAATCAGGTTCTTTTAGAGAAGAAACTCGGGCTCCTTTGCAATTTAACAGTCTTATCATACAAACGGGTCAGTTCATGCATCATTAACAAACATCATAACCCGACCATGCATTACAAAACCGTTTGAATGATTTTTATGTGCGTGGCTATGAACCTATTGGTGGAATGATGGCTCATAAGCTTGGAAAGGACGCCAACTGACAACAAACGGACGGACACAATGACTCATCCCCCCAGACATGACATTTCAAGACTCTGTGCTGCAAAATCCCCGAATCCGCGATTTCGTAGCGCAGATAGTTATAAATTAGCAAAATGCGCTACGAAATGGCTGGTTACTGACATGCTGCGAAAAAGCTAAAACATCATTGTGCTGCCAAATCAGCCAATAAAACTGCGCTGCGGAAATGCGAAAAGGGCCAGTGACATAAGCAAGATAAGACAGGCCTTATACAATCATGATGGAGGATGACTAACGGTATTTGAAAATGATTTACATTAATATCTTTCTACAACATGATCCCTAAATAACAAACATAGGACAACAACCATTTGACATCCATTTTTGACAATGAAGTTTTTTTTTGGACAACATTTATGTACATGTGACTGCAGTTCTAGGTGATAACAGTATGCATGCATGAGTTTTCTCCATGAGAAAACACGTGCAACTGATTACACTGTCCTTGAACATTAATCTCAACTGGGTCTTTCTCAGAATAGACATGCATGAGTTTCTGATGAGGGAATCTTCAGTTAACTGGAGTATCACTAGTTGAATGCATTAATGCATCAACTGATTGTTAACTCACTATTAGTTTCTCAGACAGTTTGGAACTAATTTAATTGGAATTAACTCACTAAATTGAGTTAACTAATTACAACTCAAATATAACTCAATCTTATCTCCTTAATTTAAGGGATAACTCTTGCATGACTTCAGAAAGACTTCTAACTTGAATTTCTCGAACTAACAATTTAAAATAAATAAATAAATTATTTCCAAGTGACTGTTAAGAATAAATTCGATTTTAATTCACAATTTAATTCAACGACAAATTAAATTGGATTATTCTTGTTTCCATATTTCAACACTCCCTCTCAACAAGAAAGGGATTATCTGCCACCCCAATCCTATCTCCATGGAACTCGAATTTACATTTGACAATGCCTTTGTCAAAATGTCAGCGTCTTACTCCATTGTCGAAATATACTGCAACAACATGATCCTCTCGACCTGTGAAAAGAGACATGCAACAAATCTTGCCTTATGGTTCTCCACACTACCATTAGCAGCTTAATTTACCTTGTAAAGCCAATGGGAACTCACAACTGACTTGTTCTCCGGTCTCGAAACAACGTCCCAAACACTATTATGAACTATGGAGTCATACTCCTCCACCGTAGCATCAACCCAAATCAGTTGCTGCACTGCTTCCTCAAAGGAAGATGGTTCGGTCTCAACACATTCCCCAGCAAGGGCCATGTATCTAGTGTACCTCTCAGGTGACCTCCTCTGTCTGCACTGAGAAGATGTTGCTCCCACGTTCTCTCTCACATCCTCCAACAATCTGTCAGCTTCTCTTGTGTGCTTCCATCCATCTTTGGAAGACTCTGCTTGAGTGGACGTCTCCACTCCTAGAACCTCTGCATGCGGCTGCTCCGCATCAATTTGAGGCTCCTCCTCCTTAGGAACCAACAGTTCCTCCACAACTTGTAGTTGGAGCTCCCTCTCAAGGGAAACTCACATGGCCTTCTGCTCATCAAACTTGAGATCTCTGCAAACCATTGTCCTTCGACTGGTAGGCAAGTACACCTGATAGTTGTGAGGTGTATCAGTGTACCCCACAAATATCCCCAACTCTACTCTCGGCTCAAGTTTCTTCCGTGCATCCTTTATCACATGGCAATATACCGATGAGCCAAAGATCTTGAAGTGACCCACATCTAGTCTCTTACTGGAGAAAGCAACCTCTGGTGTCTTCATCCCAAGTATGCGATGCAGGCTTCTATTCTGCAAATAGATTGTTGTGTTGCATTCCTCAGCCCACAAGTGAAGTGGTAGGCCTTGGTCATGCAACATTGATCGTGCTTCCCCTATAATAGTTCTATTCTTCCTCTCAGCCACCCCATTCTGCTGTGGGTTATGACGTGCCGTCAACTCTCGTTTAATTCCTTCCGCTGCACATAAATCCTTAAACTCTTTAGAGACATATTCTCCACTGTTGTCACTTCTCAAGGCCTTGATCTTCTTCCTTGACTCTTTCTCGACCAAAGCTTTGAACTCACAAAACTTTGTGAAAGTTTGGTCCTTCTTCTGCATGAAATAAATCGAGCATTTACGAGAATAGTCATAAATGAAAATCACTTAATACCTTTTCTTTGTTGTGGATGCCATCAAGAATGGTCCACACAAATCAGTATGAACTTGCTCTAAGATAGCCTTTTCTCGACTGTCTCGATCATGAAAGGAAGACTTGGTGTACATTCCCAAGGTACAACCTTTGCATGTGTCAAGTTGCTCAAGTTTACCTTTGGGAAGTCCTGTAGATATCTGCTGCATTATCTTCAAAGCCCCATGATGCAAATGGCCCAACCGCCTGTGCCAAAACTCGCCAATGTCTTGGCTTTGCACCAATTCTGCTTTCGTACTCAATGTTGCACAATCATCAACCTCTAGTTTATAGAGATTCTTCACCTGAATCCCTATCCTCTTGGTCTGACCCGTGGCTATGTGTCTTAGGAATGCCTTTCCTTTACTGAATACAACATCGTAGCCTTTGTCCTCCAACATCGCGACTGATACCAAGTTCTTCTTCAGTCCAGGCACATACATCACCTCTGTCAAGGTGAGAGGAGCTCCATGCTCCCTCCGAAAAGCAACCATGCCCGCTACTGAAACACTATACCTTCCGTCGTCACCCATCTCTATGCGCATCTTGAGGTCTTTCTCCTCCAAGGCACTGAATAAATTTTTATCACCGGTCACATGGAATGAGGCTCCACTGTCAAGATACCAGACACAACCATCATCGATGACACCATGCATTCAATGAGGGTAAAGTCCATTTCAAACTGAGAGGCTAATGCCTCACCTTCCGATCCTCCCGAGGATCCCTTCTTGGACTTTTTCGATGGGCAATTAGTCGCATAATGTCCCATCTTGTGACAATTAAAGCATCTTACTTTAAACATGTCACATGAGAAGAATTTGATTTGAAATGGGAAGCCTTCCCCTTCCATTTCCTTGCCTTGCTAAGGCCAGATTTTCTTCATCATCATTCTTGAATGAAGAACCATCTCGTGTTCTCCTCCTGATCTCCTCTTGCATAAGATCTGACCACAGTCATTCCCAATTCGACAGTTTCTCCCTTCCATTCATAGAGTCCTGGTAGCTATTCCAACTCTTTTGAAGGCTAAGGAGAGCGAGGCTCACCATATCATCATCGGAAGTAGTTATTCCCACAATGCCAAGCTCATCTCTGCAGGTGGTGAGCTTGTTCAGATATGTGGAAATAGTATCACCCTTCTCCATCTTGATTCGTCGAAGTTTATCCTTGAGTGCCAGTTTCCTCTGGTTGATACTGTTCTGGTAGAGGTCCTTCAATGTATTCCACATTAAAAATGGAGTATCCTTCCCATGGAGACTCGAGACAATATGGTCTCGAACTCCCTCAAGGATGATCCATCTCACCTTCGCCACACACTTATTCCACTCAACCAACTCTTGTGCATTAGTTGAAGCTGGCTTTGGGATTTCTTGATCAATGAATTCCTTCAAGCCATTGTCTTCTAATACAACCTCCATTCTATCTTTCCATGCTA
>APFE030992309.1:4454-22974 GCA_000404065.3 Pinus taeda | reverse complement strand
GGGCGCTGCCCCGGACCCCGTAGAGGGGGGGCTACCCGCCCACTTCAAACCCCCCGAACAGGGGGGGCTGCCCCCCCCCTCGCTGCACAATCGACGCAACAAAGATGGGGCTCTGCCCCCCCTCTAACCCCCTGGTTCACTACGTAGGTTAGTCGTGGAAAGAATATAACACAACCCAACAATCAAATTGTGCTTTGATACATTTTTTATGAGCCTCTTTGGCCATCACATCATCACAACGAGTCTTGTCTAGACGTGCTAGGTGCAAAAAATGTTCTTCTATAGCAAAGGTAGCGGGAAGAAGTTCGATGACTAGTTTTAGTGACGAAATTTCATATTTGATGGGAAGAACAACTTCTAGACCATAGATTAACTCGAAATATTTGAATTCGGTTGCAGTGCAAACAAAGCTACAATATGCCCACAAAGTTGAAAAAAGGATGGTAATGCTAATTCAATTTATGAGTCCCTACCATTTGTTGAAGCATAATTTTCAATACTTTGTTGATGGCTTTTACCTGACCATTCGATTGTGGGTAGTAGGGAGTTGAGTTGTCATGCCGTAAGCCCAACTTAGCAGTCAATTCAAACATCATGTAATTACGGAAATGTTTCCCATGGTCCATGACTATAGCTTGTGGTACTCTGAATATCGCAATAACGTGGTTAAATAGGAAATGTGCAGTAGTTTTTCCATTGTTGTCATATGTAGGCATCGCCTCGATCCACTTAGTGAAATAATCAACTACAACGATTATATAACCATGGCCCCCAACTGAGTGAGGTTTACATGTCATGAAGTCAATACCCCATTTGGAAAATGGTCCAACAACGACAACTGGATGCAATGGAGCAGGTGGAGCACGAGATTTATGATTATGAATCTGGCATGCATGACACTTTTGGACTGCTAATATACAATATCAGAATATAATGGGCGAAAATTAATCAACACGTAATATTTTATTGGTAGTAGCATATCTAAAGATATGTCCACCGCATGCTCCAACATGACAGTCATTTAGAGCTTTCTTGGCTTCTGTATGCGTGAGATAATGACGAAAAATTGCATCGACACCATGGTGATAAAGAGTATCACCTATTATGATATAATGACGAGCTTAGTATCGAATACGATGTTGATCGAAACGAGTGGTTCCAGGCTAGAAAGTTTGGGTCTAGAGATAAATGATTATATCTCCATACCACATATCAAAGGAATCGATCAGAAACAACGTTTCAACATGAATAAGATCGTCAGTTGTTGGTTCTGAATCAGGAGAGGGAAGGTCGCATATAAGTTCCGCAATGAATAAGGGTTTATTATATTTTTAATTAACAATCTCTAAATCAAACTCTTGGAGGATTACAATCCACTTCGAGTATTTTCCTCCAAGCAGTTGACGCGATAGTATGTAAGTCACAGGGTTACAATTAGAAACGACAATAGCCTTGTGAAGCAGTATATAGTGGTGAAACATTTGGACAACTTGCACGACTGCCAAAGCTAACTTTTCAATGTGAGAATACTTGGTCTTAGTATCTGTTAGATTATGACTCAAGTAGTAAATAATATGTTCGTCACTTGAGTCATCTTCTTGTACCAAAACCATGGCGATAGTGGTAACACACGCAATAAGATATAGGAAATAACCATGATGATAGTCGGGGGGATACATTAATGATGCACAAGATCATATGTTCTTTAGGGCACCAAAATCCTTTTGTGCAGTATCATCCCAATGAAAGGGAACCCCTTTTTCAATAATAAGGTAAAACCTTTAGTAATCTCAGCGTAATTAGGGATAACCACGTAGAATGTTAGCCTTACCTTGTAGGCATTGTAACTAAATGAGAGTAGGAGCAGACAAATCAAGAATTCCCTAAACTTTTAATGGACCAATACGGATCCCTTGCTTGGACACAATGAAGGCCAAGAGCCGGCCAAATTTGACACAAAAGACACATTTGTGTGGATTTAATCGTATCTTATAATGCCAACATCTAATCCAAATGGAAAGTGGCATCCACCCATGGTATTCATCCACCCATGGTATTTATCCACCCATAGTATTGTAAGTGGCATCCACCCATGGTATTATCCCATGGTATTGTAACTCAAGAAGGCTATAAATAATGAGCCTCACTTTGTAAAAGGATAGATTGTCCTCCATAATGTAGTGGCCAAAAGTTTCTTTCAATTGAAAAATGGTTTCTTGAATGGTTATCTTCCTTATGTGTTCAATACTTATTTTGAATATTGTGTCATTTCTCCTCGTATTTAGGTATCCTAAATCTTGTCCCCTCCCAAGATTTGGATCAATGGTATTACAACCAAGTTATGATTCCATCGTAATTAGGGTTTTAAGGGCCTCCGATGAAAGTTCTCAAATCTATCGAATGAGCGTTGTTTTCAGCTGCAGCCTTGAGAGTGGAAAAAGGTGATCTTGAACTTCCAGCAATTAAAAACGCATGGAGGGGTTACGTCTGGGAGATTATAACATCTTTTGGCTTATCCAATACACTCACTATTAGTGGACACACTCTTCCTATCAAATTTCGAGTTCTAAATTCTGGTGATTTGTGAAGTTGTGAACACGATTTTGAAAAAAAAAATTGGATGGAGGAAGCACTCCATCCATCTTGTCTTCTCTTTTCTTGATAAAAGTGTGGTGTGACATATTGAATCCATCTTGCAATGCATCAGAGCACCACACCCAATCCTCCCTCATTTACATTGATATCGATCGTTGTGATGGATCTAAGATTTGACTCTCGAGGCAACCAGATCTGGCCCTTGGAGTGTCTTTGATATTATTCTTCCTATTTTTTTTTCTAGTTACAATTATGATCGGGGTTGAGTAGACAATTCCATGATAAACTCACTCTGTCTACACGTTTAACGACTCTATTAGCTTGCGAACTAGGGAGCTATATTTGGAGGATAAGCGATTGGACCGTTAATTGGAGCCTCGAAGCATGGATTATCAGCAAGGCTCTCGCCAATGAGACACCCAGTAGAGGAGTCTCTACCAAAGACATTTTCATCAACACAACTATAGGCTATAGCACACCCATGCACCGTTAATATATTTCACCTTATGAAACCATAGAGAAACACTCAATTGAGCTATTCCATGAATCATCAAACACATCATTTGCTTTTTTCCTCAGCATTCCATGCACCTAAGGATCTTGCTTCCCCTTTCAAATGATCTCCATGCATAGATATCACTCACCTCGTAGCCATACCACAACTCTGTTGATCAAGTAACTAAGCATCCACAACTCTGTAGTAGGGTCTCCATGATCCCCTTCCTTTTTATTTCTAAAACTCTCAGCGTCGAAGCATCAAATTGTAACCAAGCCCTCGGTGGCCCATCCTCACTCAATATTTTCCACTCCAATCCGACCATCAAATCCAGGCATTCTAAAGCATAGATTTATGTTCGACCACACCAACATCCTCAGCTAGCAAATCATCTTGTACATGAAAATATGTCAGGGTAGATGAGAAAAATGAAAGTAGTGGTGATAACGACTCTAGGAGATGCAGATGTTTTGCAAATACAAGTTCTAGATGATTCTCAAGTCAACAATGATGAAGTTCTGATGAAAATATCAACAACAAATAAGGTAGATACCCTCCAAAGGTGACATGCATTCCATTGCCCAGAGGCACACTGCCTTATCTTGACCTTTAATTCTTAGGCATTATTAAACTTGTTGATGGAAATGTATAGACCTGGAAAGTTGGCAATGGGGTTTGCACACTTCTTAGAGGAGGGTATGCAAAAAATGTGTCAGTTTTGTCTGGGCATGTCTTCTTGTTCCAAAAGACATTTCATTACATGAAACCACAACCCTTCCATAGTTTGCGTGCACTGTATGGTCTATAGTTTTTATGAAAAGTCTCATGTCCATAGATGAGAACTTCCTGGTGCACAGAGGTTCTAGTGGGATTCAAAATTCTTCTATTTGGATAGACAAGTACTCTGGGAGCAAGAAGAGAGGACATCAAGCTTGGAAAATAAGCAATTCTTTTTTTTCTTTGATAGGAGGTTTATATTTGGGTGAGGTGTGAGGTCACTATTTTTGACATTTGTTCTCATCCTCAATCCTGCAATGATATTCTGTGTGTTCGTTGCAAAAGAAATTTTGGACAAGTTTTCACATCATGTTGGAGTCTCCATATTGGTTATTGCAGTGGTGTTCACAATATATGTTCCACTTCTTCTTCTTCTCACATTTGGAAGGGATCCTGGAATACTCCTGCTTGAGCATGAAGAAGGTTATAGGTGGGAAGACTCCACATTGACAATTACCTCTTACAAAATAATGGTATTTTAGTGAAGAAAAAGTATTGTGATACGTGTACATTGTATAGTCCACAACGATATTTCCAATACTCTATATACAATAATTTTATGAAGCGTTTGAATCATCATTTCCCATGAGTAGGGAAATCCATTTAGTTGTGAAACTATTGTTCTTGCTCTATGTATGTTAGGAAAATTATGGTAGCAAATGATGTTATATCCTAGAAATATATATAAAAAAAACCTGCACCAATTGTGCTTATATGGTACACATTATTTTCAGTTTTATTTGTTGGTGGAATTACAACAATGTATCTCTACTTGATTAGGACAAATCAAAATTTCAGATATCAACATGACAAAAGAGAAAATCCTTACAAAAAAGGAGTAATACACAATTTAAAAGAAATATTATTACATGCATTCCACCATGGAGGAATTTCCAATCTTTTACAACCTCTCACTAGATAGTGAAAATTTACAAATATAAGCTACTATATTTCTACTAGGTTGATCGACAAGTAAACTATATTGAGGTCCATTTGCTAGGTCATGCACTGTCAATTTCGCAGTTGGCCCACAAGCATTACAAGGTATGTCTATCCTCAAACCCTCATTCATCATGGTTATGGGTCACCCATAAGCCCAAGGTTATGGGTTAACCACACAAAACCCTTGTCATCAAATTCCATTTGCTAGGTCACACACTGTCAGCATCACAGTTGGTCATAAGAATTATAGGGTATCTCTATCCTTTGATATTCATTATTTATGGTTATGGGTCATCCACAAACCCACAGTTCATCGAAGTCCATTTTCTAGACTGCACACTGTCAATATCATAGTTGGTCACAAGCATTATAAGGTATATGTATCCTCAGAACTTTGTCCATCATAGTTATCGGTCAACCACACACAACTCTTCTCTTTAGTGGCTCTTCATATTCAACAAAGGATTCTCAAAAGGGAACTTCACCAATGGTGACCATTGATTCTTAAGGGGGGAGGAATGATCCGAATGGAAAGTGGCATCCACCCATGGTATTCACCCACCCATGGTATTTATCCACCCATGGAATTTATCCATGGTATTGTAAGTGGCATCCACCCATGGTATTTACCAAAGATATTGTAACTCAAGAAGGTTATAAATAATGAGCCTCACTTTGTAAAAGGACAAATTAACCCTCCATAATGTAGTGGCCAAAAGTTTCTTTCAATTAAAAAATGGTTTCTTGAATGGATATGTTCCTTCTGTGTTCAATACTTATTTTGAATATTGTATCATTTCTCCTCGTCTTCAGGTATCCTAAATCTTCTCCCCCCACAAGATCTGGATCAACATCACAAGAAAATTGCTTTGAGATGCATGGGATGATCTTGACGATGTTTAGAATGAGTAGGAAAGTCATCAAGATATGGTTGCATGATATGCTTAATTTCATGGAAAGCATAATTGATAGCCTGTTGGAAAGTCACCCCTACATTATTAAGACCAAAAGGGATTTTGTGATAAGCAAACATACCCCACAATAGATGACAACAATTTTATGCTGGTTGGAAGGGAGTATGTTCATCTGATTGTAGCTGGAAAATCTGTCCATGAATGAGAAAACGTCACTTCTGGCACAATTGTCAACAATTTGGTTGATAAAGGGGGTTGGATAGTTGTCCTTTGGACAAGCTCGATGAATGTCATGGTGATCAACACACATTCATATTGTACCATGTTTTTCATTATGGGAATGATATTTGACACCCAATTAGTTAATGGAATAGGGTAAATAAAACCAGCTTGTAAAAGCTTCTCAACTTCTGCTTTAATTGTGACAACTTCCTTTGGATGCACTGGATGTAATCATTGTCAAAAAACTTTGGCATCTAGGTAGGTTTTGATTTCGTGCACTACTATACTCAGATTGATACCTGACATCTCTCCATAGGACCAAGCAAACACATCAAGTAATTATTGAAATAGGGCCTTGTAATTTTTAATCTCATTCGAAGAACAAGATGCACATATGTGAATGTTCTCAACAATTCCGGGTTTGATTGAGATATCAAGGGGAACAATTCCCTCAATATATACTTGCTAGTTTTTTCTCAGAAATAACCTCATAAATGGAGAAATGATTCTTAGGGTTTTTAGTAATCTTGGGTGAAAATAAGTTTGCAAAATTATTCTCAAGGATTTCCGGTTGAGGTAGAAAAGAGGAACGCTGATGGTTATTGCCCGAGGGTTTCTCATATGATGACATAATCACCATGAGGATTTCATCAGTAGGAGAGATATCATCGAAATGGTCAGAATGTTAAACTAATCTTGAATCTTGAGAACGATAGTAAATCAAGTTCACTAAATTATTTGTTTTAGTAGCTGTTAAACATGCTAGATGAATAACTTCATAAGCTAACTCAATAGGACTGAGCATCATACGATCGCCAAAAGTGTTAATCTTGGAATTGTCATGTATTATACAGGGATCATATGTAATAGTACTAGACAAAATCATATTAATCAAAGCAACCATAGTGGAAATATCGGGAGGAGGGAGTGCGAAAGTTCCCATTAAATATGAATATTTTAATAATCCTACCCCAACATTATCATATGGAAGTGGGGTTTTACCCACAATTGGTATATTACCAGTAGTTTGGGAATCAACAAAAAAAGGAAAGTCGATCAATGGCTACGATGCCCCCTTGATGAGGGAAAGTAATTATCTAAAAATAGAATGAGACTATAGATGCCATACAATAAACCCAAGTACGACCCAATAAGAGGCGATAATCTAACCATTCGTCAATGATTTACACTTCTACTAAGATTATCTTTTCTGGTAATTCTATTGGTAATGAACTTACAATCCCATAAGGTTTGAATCCTTTTCCATCAACAACTTTGAGTGTCGTCGGTGACTGGTTAAGCGGTGGAGAACCTAATTATCTCCAACATTATATTGACATGAGACAAGTAGAGGCACCTTCATTCACTATTGCGCGAAAGACATTTTTTCCCCTAACAACAACTTATATCATGAGTGCAAGTTGAGGTGGAAGTTTAGGCATATGGGTAGATTATAACCTCTTATTGGGCCTCTTCAATATCTGGGCAGGAGCTTGTCTTTGTGAAAATCCGGTCAAGAAATAGATGTCTTCAACATCTATTGTGACCGTGTGCTTGCCAATTCTAAAAGTTTGCCTTTGTATGTCCCAGGCCCTAACTAGATACTGCAACAATTCCATCTGGGCCCTCATGCCCGGGATGTGGAAACCTTTAATATACCACAATTTCTTAATGCATTGACTGTTGTTGGATCATTTGCTGCTATCACATCTTGCATTTCATGTTCCCTTTCTCTCTAATATAATGCCATTTTCACTCCGATAAACACCTGCAAATAGCAAAAATGAAACACATTAAATCACATGTGTAATTTTTTTGGGAAGAAATAACTTAAAATCCGAATTTTTGGAACCCTTTTGTGCCCAACGCATTGCCTATTCATGGACCATGTGGCCCATCGCACTTAGCCTTCTTGGTAAGTGCGTTGGGATGCACTTTTCAATATATATTAAAGAAACCCATCACACCTTCCCATATAGAAGGATTGCATTGGGCCAAGGGTGTAAAAGCCCTAGGTTAAAATTTCATGTAATAAAATTAATAAGGAAAAAATAAGACCAAGGTCATGGGACATGTATTCCAAGTTGAATGTTGGGCAAAGTATCCTAGTGGGTATCACTTGTTGTTTATTATGGATAAGGGGAAATTGGCAAAGGCATTGGCAAAGTCGTTGAAAAGGAAAAAAGACATTATAGGCATTTTATTTATGAAAATAAAGGAAATTAGGAGAATAGGGAGGTGAAAGGTCACAAGTTGCATGTGAGGAGGAAATTGAAGGAAAATGGAGGACAATGAAGAAATTAGAGGCAACAAGAATAAAAAGGTATCAAAGTATCAATTTGGAGCCTTTTTGTCAGTTTTGTTTTGGAATTGGTTTAAGAGAGGAGAAGAGCACGAAGAGGAGAAAGAAAGCAAGCAAGTAAAGGAAGGACAAGGAAAGCAAGGGAAGGACAAGAAAGCAAATGAAAGCAAGGATCAAGTAAGGGAAATTTAGATCAAGCAGATTCAGTAGGAATACTTGCAGGCAACAGGTTGCATGTATGATTTCCTAACTAGTTTTGGCATGCATGGTACATGCATGTGTGTATTTGGTCTATTTGTTGTCATTGAAAGGGTTTTGTTGGGTTTGATAGTGGTTTCAACCTTGCCTTTCCATTTCTGGATAGCTATGGAATGATGGGATTCACCGTTGGTTAAGCTTTGGATTGTTGAAAGGTTTTGGATCTGGGTGAGGTGGTCTTAGGAAAATCCCAAGGTTTGGGGGTGGAGATGGTTTTCTCCGGGAAGCCCTCAATAGTTGAGTGGAGAAAGGAAAATTCCTCAAGGGATGGTGAAGAAATTCTAAGGCATCCAAGCTTGGTTTGGTTTGTGATCTTGGGACCGATTTAGGTGAGAACATGGTAGGGTGAGGGTGCATGTGGTTTAACCTCTGGATCCCCTTGGTTGTTTTTGGATTAGTTTATCCCATGAGATCCCACATTCATGCTTGGACTATGGCATAGGGGTGATTGACTGAAAGAAAGATTTGGTTCACCCCAATATATGGTCAGGTTGTACGTGGAAGTCCCTAACTTGGTTTGTTTTTGCATATGTTAATAAGAGCTAAGTTCCTCTTGTATTTTATGAGTAAATGTACTTGTAATGATTTGGCTTTGATGGTTGTTCTATCATTGTTATTAATCTGGTTATAAGCATGATTTTATGACAAATTCTAGTCATGGATATTATCATGTTTGTTTGGAATATGAATGGCTACTGAATGCATGACTTAATAGATGTTATGGAAGTTATTGTGAGAGGAAATTAGACCTTCATGATGATTCTCAGATAAGTTTCAGATATCTTGGTTAAGATATGTATTCATAACCTGTAGATTTCATGTTCACTACGTGTTTGACGGAATGACTGTCATGGTTAGACTTGGTTAGGTCAATTCCTTGTCCAAGTTTTGTGTTAAAGGTTTGTCCTTGTGTCATTTATCATTTCTGATCAAGTTCTGGGCAGAGGTTTGGGTCCTAGCCCTGAAAAAGAGGCTCAGATCTCGAGGTCGCATGCATAGAACTGGGTTATTTAGACTGCAGTTGCTGGAAGGCAGGGTCATCCATGCGATTGGAGGCTTACAATCATTGGCTTGTTATGCAAGCGGCTTGGAGTCCAGGTCACTAAAAAGTCAAGTTGGTTCAGGTTGGCACCTAGAGTGGTGGATCGGCTCCTAGGGGTCCTGTAGCTCCTGAGGAAAGTCAGTAAAGTTTTGGTTGGTCGATTCCACATCCTTAACTATAGTTAGGGAGTTGATTCATGTCATAGTAGCCCTATGCTCATGTTTACCCCAACAATCTGGTGCAAGTGGCTAAATGTGGGAGTTGGCGTTACATAGTGGTATTAAAGCATGATTCAATACTTGGATCAAATGGGCTAGATGCATGTGGTTATACATGCATTGTCATGGTTATGGTTGTCATGCATGAGGTTGTGGTATGCAATTGGTATTGTCATTCATGATGTTGGCATATTGATATGATTATGATTATACATGTATTGTGCTAATGTGGACTGATTTTGCAGATGAGATAAGCCTCCCCTGAACATCATTGAGGTATGATTTTGATTATGGTATCTATTTGGTTTATCTGACATGGCATGCTTATAGGAAGAAGAAAATTAAAGATGATGAGAAAAATGGTGGACTACAGTTCACGTGACTCTCCCCACAGATAAGTTGGGTAGAAAGAAGATGAATATTCTCCTGATATTGTAGACACATTGAGGAGTTTGAGGGCAGAGATTAGAAGTTGCAAGGTAGATAATTATAGGTTGGTTGAGGCTCAGGAAAGACTTGCAAGGGCTCAGGAAAAGAAGGCAGAGGTCAATTCAGTGATCCTTCAGAGTTTGTCAGACATGTAGAGACAAGGACCATTAAGGATTAACCAAGAACAGGAAGCGAAGACTAATGGGGCATATGGTAGCAGGTTTCGGTTAGAATATAGGTTGGTTAGAGGGGACAAAGTTAGAGGTGGAATATCATTGGCTACACTTGACAGGAGGAAAACTATGTATGGGTTTCATTCTAGTTCCTCATCCTAGAGATATCATAATCAATACCACCATCATCCTTATAGGAGGAGTGAGTACTTGCCAGAGGAGTTCAATAAAGTCAAGCCTCCTACATTTGATGGAGAGATCAATAATTTAGAAGATGCAGAGGCATGGTTGCTTAGGACGAAGAAATTCTTCAGACTGCATAACTATTCAGAGAACATAAAAGCCAAAATAGTTACCTTCAACCTTAAAGGGAAAGAAGATATCTGGTGGGAAGATGTGAAGAATGTCAAAGGCATTCGAGAAGAAGATTTGTTTTATGATGAGTTTGAGAGATTCTTCAAGAAGAGGTACATATCTGAAAGGTATTATGATGACAAAGCTACAAAGAATTATGAGATGCAAATGGATTCCATGATAGATGATGAGTATACTAGCAAGTTTTCGGAGTTGTTGAGGTATGTGCCTTACGTCAAGGATGAGAAAGAAAATATTCAAAGGTTCATCAATGGGTTTCCAACAACATATAGAGACCAGGTTGAGTTTGATGAGCCTCGTCACTAGAGGAAGCCATCAAGAAACTGAAGCATTTTTATGAGCAATCAAAGCGTAAAGATGAGCTTAAGTGTGATTTGAAGAGGAATGAGAAAGTTAAAGGGAAGTGGCCATCGAAGTGGGGAAGACCTCAGGATACAGGTGAGAAAGCGAATGTTGTTCCTTACAAGAGGTTTAATGTAGTTGAGAAGGGACATGGGTCACAACCTAGAGAGTAGCATAATAGAGGTGATGATAGAGGATCATTGCAATTTTGGATTTGTGGCAAAGATTATCGCAAGAAGGATTGTCCATTGTACTAGGGTAGTAGTCCTCAGACTCATAATGTTCAAGAGGCGCAAACAGTTGGGGATGTTGGTCATAACATTTCTCGAATTTATGCAGTTGCGGACAACAAGCATGCATATCACCAAGCATTTATTATTGAGATGGAAGGCAAGCTTTGTGATTGATTTGTTTCTATTTTGATTGACCTTGGATCGAATTATAGTTATGTTAATCCTGACCTGGTGGATAAGTGTGCTTTAGAAAAGAAGTGCATGCAAAGTCTTAGTTGGCTTAGTTGGCTACAAGTACTAAGAAGAGAGTTCATCATTGGGTAAGAGCTTGTGCATTTGAGCTGAATGGTATGCCTACATCAACACATCTAAATGTGCTCCCATTGGAATCACATAACATGTTTTTGGGTATGGATTGGTTATATCTCCACAGGACCAAAGTAGATTGTAATGACAAGGCTATTGAGTGCTTGAATGATAATGGGGAAAAAAGAGTCTTTCATAGAAAGAAGAAGCCTACATCCGTGAGGATGGTTACAACTATGCAGTTTAAGCACAATCGTAGGAAGGGGTGTGTACTGTTTGTAGTTCATATCTCCAGTGAAAAGGGTAAGGATGTGGAAGTCCTCAAGAGGTAACCTGTATTGTAGTAGTTTCAGGATGTGTTCCTAGCAGATATTTTAGAGTTTCATCCCCACAAGGAAGTGGAATTTTCTATTGAGTTGGTACCAATAGCAACACCAACATCAAGGGCACTTTATAGGATGAGCACTCCAGAGCTAGTTGAATTGAATTTGTAGTTGAAGGAAATGCTTGTTAAGGGATACATTAGGCCAAGTTTATTACCTTGGGGTGCACTAGTATTGTCCGTGAAGAAGAAGGATGGTACTCTCATGTTATGCATTGATTACAGGTAGTTGAACAAGTTGATGATCAAGAAAAAGTACCCTTTGCCGAGGATTGATGACTTGTTTGACCAATTCAAGGGAGCAACAATGTTCTGGAAGATTGAATTGAGATTCAAATATCATCAGATACACATCAAAGAGGAGGACATCTACAAGACTGCTTTTTGGACCATGTATGGGCATTGTGAGTTTGTTGTGTTTCCTTTCAGTTTGACTAATGCTCCAGCTACTTTCATGTGCTTCATGAATAGTATGGTGTATTCTTATCTGGACAACTTTGTTATTGTATTTATTGATGATATATTGATATATTCTAAGAATGATGAAGAGCATGTCGAACACTTAACAACCATTGACATTGCTAAGAGAGCATCAGTTGTATGCCAAGTGTTGGTGTTCAGATACAAATCATACAATTCACCCAACTCCACATTAATTGTCAACCCGGGGTTTGACTAGTTATTTTAAGGCTACCATGCAAGGTATATGCAGGCCACAAGTTCCCTACCCAACATTGAACATTCAATCATAACATAACAATGTGTAACAACAAGTTATAATTGTAACAAGAAGTTATAAATGTAACAAAAATTAAGAGTAACAAGAAGTTAAGACTCACAACAACACACTAAAATCATTACGCATCAAAGAGATAACACAACAAAAAATAAACCTACACACACATGCATCTAATCCAACAGCACCTGGTTAGGAGAGTGGGTCCAACTCCTTGATCAGGGTTGTGGAAATATTGAGATATATATAATACTCAAAGGATCAACAATTGCATTAATTAAAATATATCATTACAAAATTTTGTTCTTACAGCTCGAAAATATCATATATCTCCTAGCGGTGGCTTTCCCAACCTCGTAATCAATACTTATACATTTCATAAATCAACTAACAGTGCCTAATATTACGACAAATATCTGCCTACAAATACACATCGATTTCTTGAGATACAACAACATTCAAAGATAGCACATGTGCTGGTCGAGAGGTTGATCCACCGCTTGCAGTTGATATCCACAGATAGTGCTTCCAGCTCAACAATCATCATACACTGAATCATGCCTTTGATCAACATTCCTCCAAATCTGCATGAAAACTTAAGTTAACAAGTCAATTTGGGCAATAATCCCCTATGACTACGTTTCAATGATTAACAATTCACAAAGACATGGCTGCTTAAAATGCAAATCGACCAACAAGGGCATGAAATGAGTTCAAGAAAGGGATAAAAAAGTGGGTAAAATTAGGCAAAATTAGCAACCAACACCAAGATTAGTAAATGCAGCTTCCTTAGGACAGAGGTACATTACTTGGGACATGTAGTTTCCAAGTATGGAATAATAGTGGATCCATAAAAGATAAGAACTATCATGGAGTGGGAAGCTCCTAGGAATGTGGATGAGGTCAGATCATTCATGGGGCTAGTAGGTTACTACAGGAAGTTCATCAAGAGCTTCTCACAGATTTCATATCATATTACATCATTGCAGAGGAAAGGAAAGTAATTTGAATGGAGATTTGAATGTGAAACAAGTTTTGAGTAGTTGAAGAAATTGCTTACAAACGCTCCAGTTCTAAAGATTGCATATCCAAATAAAGAGTTTGTGGTATGCATAGATGCTTACAAGAGAAGACTTGGTGGAGTCTTGATGCAAGAGGGACAAGTGGTGTATTATGAGTCAAGCAAATTGAATGAGCATGAGCATAACTATGTGACTCATGATATGGAGTTGGAAACCATTATTCATGCCTTGAAGATGTGGATGAACTATGTTCTTGGCAAGCGATTTATGTTGATGAGTGATCATAATGGATTGAGGTATATATTTGAAAAACCTAATCTAAATTCCAGGCAAGCTACATGGTTGGCTACCATTAGTGAGTTTGACTTTGATATCAGATACATTAAAGGAAAGGAGAACATGCTTGCTGATGCTCTCAGTAGGAGAGTGTAGGTAAACCATGTTGCAATTGTGAGCTCTTATGGGACATATTTACAGGATTGGATCTTATAGGTAAGACAGTAAGATGACAAGTATCAACAACTTAAGAACATGTTACAATAGGGTATATGTTAACAGGATGTGGATTATCATCTCATGACAGATGGCTTGGTGAGATTTAGGGACAGGATCTATGTGTCAGACGACAGTGAGCTCAACAAGGAGAATTATAGCCAACATGGCACTAGAAGGAGAATTCTAGTATGTTTTGCTCCTTCTGGCCAGAAACTCAGTGCATATTGTAGTAGAAATAACTCATGCTCCAGATAGAGAAATCGAGTAAGTTAAAGTGCAGTGGAAGCACTTTGGGCCCTATGAAGCTACATAGGAGATGTATTATCACATGCAGGCTATGTATACTTCATTATTTTTTGGTGGAGGCAAATGAGTTTTGGTATATGTACATATTTATGTATGGTTTCTATTTTAAATACCATAATGAGTTGTGTTATAAAGCACCAATGAGTGGTATAGTTGTCATGTTGTCATGTTTGTCATGATGGTTTTGCTTTTGAGCAGGTTGTTCACTGTAAATACTGCATCGAGCTAAGTTATAAAGCTCCATGGGCAGTACGTTTTTCTTTTCAACGGTCTTGTTGGTCATAGGTGTCATTAAACACTAAGGAAGGTGTTCCCCTAAGGGGGAGGGGTCTGTAACAACCCTGGGTTAAAAGTTCATGTAATAAAGTTAATAAACGCAGAAAAAGACTAAGGTCATGGGACACGTATTCCAAGTTAAATATTGGGAAAATTATCCTAGTGGGAGTCACTTGTTGTTTATTATGGTTAAGGGGAAATTGGCAAAGGCACTGGAAAAGGCTTTAAAAGAGAAAAAAGGTATTATAGGCATTTTATTTATGACAATAAAGGAAATTAGGAGAAAATGGAGGTGAAAGGTCACAGGTTGCTTGTGAGGAGGAAATTGAAGGAAAGTGGAGGAAATTGAAGAAATTAGAGGCAACAATAATAAAAAGGCATCAATGCATCAATTTGGGGCCTTTTTGTCAATTTAGTTTTGGGTTTGTTTCAGAGAGGAGAAGAGCACCAAGAGGAGAAAGAAAGAAACCAAGCAAAAGAAGGATAAGGAAAGCAAGGGAAGGACAAGAAAGCAAAGGAAAGCAAGGATGAAGCAAGGGAATGTTGGATGAAGCAAGGGAAAGATGGATCAAGCAGCTTCCGCAGGAATACTTACAGGTAACAGGTTGCATGTATGATTTCCTAGCTAGTTTTGGCATGCATGGTACATGCATGTGTGTATTTGGTTCATTTACTGGCATTGGCATGGGTTTGTCAGGTTTGAAAGTGGTTTCAACCTTCCCTTTCCATTTCTAGATAGCCATGGCATGATGGGATTCATTCTTGGTTGAGATTTGGATTGTCGGAAGGTTTTGGATTCGAGTGAGGTGGTCTCAGGAAAATCCGAAGGGTTGGGGGCGGATATGGTTTTCTCTGGGAAGCTCTTAATGGGTGGGTGGAGACAAGAAAATTCCTCAAGGGATGGTAAAGGAATTATGAGGCATCCAATCTTGGTTTGGTTTTTTGATTTTGGGACTGGTTTAGGTGAGATCATGGTAGGGTGAGGGTGGAGGTGGTTTAACCTTTGGATCCCCTTAGTTGTTTCTTTATTATTCTATCCCATGAGATCCCACATTCATGCTTGGAATATGGCACAAGGGTGATTGGTTGAAAGAAAGATTTGGCTTAGCCAAATCTATAGCCAGATGGTACATGAAAGTCCTTGACTTTGTTGGATTTTGCATATGTTAATTAGAGCTAAGTTCCTCTTGTATTTTGTGAGTAAATGTACTTGTTATTATGTGGCTTTTATCATTGTTCTATCATTGTTATTAATCTAGTTATATGCTGGTTATAAGCATGGTTTTTGTAACACCCCCTCCCAAGTCTACCCAAAGTAACCATGCCAGTCGGGTAAACATGAGGAGAGATGCTACTATAATCAGATTCGACCTCCTATGTCAGCTTAAGGAAGTGGAATCAACAGAACATCACATACAGTCATCCAACATCATCAACATAACCCTCAGGAGACAAGTCAGCTACTCATACAGCCTGTTCGTGGTCCCACTGCTATTCTACATCTCTTAGGCCATAGTCGCTCTCATGATATGGGAAAGGGAGAGACAACAAACTAAAGTCGCTCGCACAAGCCTGCCTGCCAGCGACTGTGGACAAAAAATGCCAGTTCTATGCCAACGACCCTGGGATTTAAGCTACTTTTCTTGCCCAAAATCCTGGCCTCTACCCAGAATTTGTTGTAACTTCCATAATTCATTAAAAACATAGGAATAGGCCTAACCATCCCCAACTAGGATTGATATTTTTGAAAACACTTGGCATCAATGCAACCTACACCTCTAGGATACACGACAAAGTATAAATGACTAAAACAACTTATGAAACATAACCAGAAGGATCACCTCCTTCTCCATTGTATTGATACATCATCAATTAGGTCTCGCATCCATCCATTTAATAGTTACAAGTAAATATATGAAATGACCATGACATGAACCAATCATTCAACCATGCTTATAACCAACATAAAACCATATAAATATCAGAGATATGACATGCATTAAATCCACATATAAATTAGTGAAAAAGTAAGAGAACTTATCTTTTATTAATCATAGGAAAATCCGACCAGGTTCGGGTGTTCCACGTACCACCCAACCATAGACATGGTTGAACCAAATCTCTCTTTCATTCAGTCACCCACGTGCCATATTACAATCATGAATGTGGGATCTCATAGAACAACCAATCCAAGAACAACCAAGGGAATCTAGAGGTTAAACCACCTCCACCCTCATCCAACCATGATCACACCAAAACTGGTGCTGCGATCACAACCAAACAGAACTTTGAATGCCATTAGAATCCATCACTATCCATGAGGAATTTTTCGTCTCCTTGTCTCTCAGGCTTTAGCGCAACCTAAACCTAGATCACTAGACCCTAAACTGAGACTGCTCTCTCAGGATTTACCGTGTATCCCGCCAAAACCGTTAAGTGATCCTAGGCCTTTGGGAATGAACCTTGAGACCACCTCCGCCCCAAATGCTAAAATCCATCCGACAATTCCAAAGTTCCAAAACTGAAATAAACATCCCAACATACCATGGCATCCGAAAAAAGGCTAGGCTAGGCTGAAATCCACTGTCATAACCCGACAAAACCATGCCACTGATAGCAAGAGAACCATACACCAAAAGCCATGCATGTCCAAACCAGATAGGAAGTCACACATGCAAAAGGTTACCAACAAGTATTCCTACTGAATTTGCTTGAGTCCTGCTTTCCTTTCCTTGATCCTTGCTTGCTTTTTCCTTTCCTTTCCTTGCTTTCCCTTTCCTTTGCTACAAACTAGAGTGCTCCAAGAAAACTCTAAGTGACCAAGAGAATGAGAGAGCTTCAAACTTGAACTTGACAAAAGCCATGAACTGATCCTCATAAGCCTTTTTATGCATGAGGCCTCTAATTTCTTCATTTTCCATTATTTTCCTTCAATTTCCTCCTCACATGAAACATGTGACTTTTACCTTCCTTTTCTCCTAATTTCCTTTATTTTCATAAGTAAATGTGCCAAAATGCCTTTTCCATTTAATGCCTTTGCCTTAGCCTTTGCCAATTTTCCTTAGCCAAAACACACATTCAGTGATGCCCACTAGGATATCTTTGCCCAACATTCAGCTTGGAATAAGTGTCAACTTAACCGTGGTCTAATTTTTCCTTTATTAACTTTTATTACATGACCTTTTCACTAGGACTATTACAAACCCTCCCCCCCCCCCCCAACACACTTGGGGAACATCGACCTCGGTGTAAACCACACCAAGGCCTTAGCAAAAATGTTGAAAAGAAATCATAATATCTATGGAGCTTTATAACTTAGCTCGTTGTAGTATTTACAATGAAGAACCTGCTCAAAAGTAAAACATCATGACAACATGACAATATAATAACCATAATAACATGACACCTATACCACTTAATGGAGATTTATAACTTAGCTCATGGCAATATATATATATATATATATCAAAACATCAACAAAACATTTGCCAAACATAACCAACATCAAACCAAAACTGCTTTGCCTCAACTGACAAACAATGAAGGATATAGGGCCTGCATCTGTTACGAACCAGCTCAAGAAAAGATAGAAAAGATAGATCAACGCCTTATAATTCAGCCTCTTTGAGGGGGCAACCTCCTTTACATTACATAAATGAACAATTCTTCGATGATACAA
>APFE030992305.1:0-10211 GCA_000404065.3 Pinus taeda | reverse complement strand
TAACCAAATTCCGCTCAGAGCTCTATCATCCATCTCATCCCATTCATCCTCCGTCATGGAAGGAGGTCTTTTGTTTTTCCCCAACAGTGCTTTCGCCACACCTTGTTGAACCAGCAGATCATGCATCTTCACCTTCCAGATCTCAAAATTATTCTTGCCATTAAATTTCTCAATTTTGAACCGGGCACTTTGATTTTTCGCCATTTTGTATCAAAAAAAAAACCAATAATCTCCAATATCAACGTTTTAAATTCCAGCCATTAAAAAAAAAAATTGCCAATGCCTTTGGTTTTACTCAACCAAAAAAAATTTCCTTTTGCACTTCAAAAAAAAAAAAAAAAAATTGCTGCCTATGTCTCTGTACTTGTGCCTTTAAAACAAAACTGCCCTTTTGAATTATACGCAGCCAACCAGCAAAGCGAAGGTAAGTTTTTCCTTTGTAAGTATGGGATCTTTAAATGAAATACAAATTAATCCATTAATCCATTATCTTTAAATGAAATACAAATTAATCCATTAATCCATTATCCTTCAGACATTTCTGCCTATTTGTCTCAAACAAAAAATCTCAACAAAGGTTTTTAGGTCTGATGAGGAAGCTAGGTTATTCATCACCTAATGTTGCTTCATCTTTATATTCATATTCTGTTCCTCTTCCTCTTCTTCCCCATAATTATCATCACCATTAACAAATTTCCAGAGACAATGCAATTCTACTTGATCTGGTTTGACATTAACCAAATGCCAACAAAAAACACTTCTTTTATTCCCCATTTTCCAGTTCATCAGAACATCCAAGGTCATTCTCAGGTGATGATTGAAAAGAATTCTCATATTCCACAATTTTAGACTCCCCCTGAACTGGTTAAGACCCCATATTTGACCCTTATTGTCACAATAACAACATTCAAAATAAGGTACAAATAAGGGGGCCCAATCCAATAGGGGAAACAACCCTAGGCAAGAACAATAAACTCGACAGTTGGACAAAGGCGTCACAACACTAGGGGAAGTAGAATCACAGATACCCACATCAGAATCAAAATCATATAAAACACAAAAGGCCTCTCAGCACCCTCGATACAGAGCTCCATGGCCATTGCAACGTCGCGGGGTCGATTCTCTTCGCAGATTGAAGTTTATATTCTGGATAGCAGGATGGAGAATATCTTTGCAGGTTTCGGCTAATGCCAGGGATGGTTCATATAGGCATTCCTAAGGGGTGATGCTTCTGTCCTTCGACCCGTCAATTCCGTGCTTCCACCACATTAAATCCCTACGTACATCATTCGTCGGTCATACATTCAAAAAATATTATTTCTTTCCGATGCCTCATTATCCTTTGTGCTAAAGGTTTAGCTACAGTGAATTATGCCCGTTAATGTCAATCTGTAGCGAAAGGTCCCTTTAACCACCGACATATAGTTATTGAGAGGTTCTTGTTTCTGAGATTAAAAAAATGGGGTGAGAGTTATTACTTTAGGCATTAAATGGATGCCAAGTTTTTGTCCAATAGACTCTAGAAACTAGTGGGGTTTCTCTCGAATGATATGAATGCACTTTATTTCGATTTCAAATCCAAACAAACCAGCCTTCATCATCTTTACGGGAAACATTGTTTACAAAACAACTTTGAATTCCTTGAGTAAGAAGCATGTACTCATTACAATACAACTCTTACAAGTACAAACAAATAAAAAAAAATGATAACGACGTATGTACTCATTACAATGCAACTGGGACCAATAGAAACCATAGCGAAAAAAGTATCGTACTCATTATAATACAATTAGAACCCGTAGAAACAATAGGAAAAGGATACCATATATTGTAAAGAATAAAGATAAATGATGGACCGAACCAAGGTATCTTTTCAATATCACATAACTTCTCTAAACATGATATAGTAACTTTTAAGTTCCACCAGTTGAAAATAATTAATATTATTTTGTATTAATAGAGAATTGGTTACATAGTTGTAACGTATCTCCTTAGTTTAAGATTTGTTCTTAGAGTCTAGGAGTTTGGTTGCAATTTCTTGATTTCTAAAGTTGTATTTAATGACATAATCTTTCATTGATGAGTAATAGAGTGCACGAGAGTGATCTCTTTGTTTTGAGTGTAGTCTCTAAGTGCAGGCCACACCTGTGAGCTACATCTCTTTCTTTTCAATTTTGTTCACATTTGATCTTGGTATCAGAGTTCATATTGGGTGAGCTTGATCTTTTATCACTTTTGTGGCTGAAGTGTCTTTGTGGCTAGATTCCCTGTGTGGTAGAATTGGCTGTGTGGCTTGAGGAGCCTTTGTGGCCACGTGTACACAAGAGCTCTATGCTCAATTGAGCAGGTGGACTGCAGAACACCTGGCTCAGACTTGGAAGTTTTTTTATTCTGAGTAGAAGGGGGTTGGCGCGGGTTTTTTGCTCGGGAGCGCACCAAAATACAAGATTGGCGCGTCTGTTTGGCAATTAAGCGCGCCACCGCGCCAGAATACCTCATTGGCGCAAAATTTTACGGGAAAAGCACACCAGTATTCTTTCCTCGCACCGAGTTCATCTTGGTGCGGATTTTTCGCTCGGGAGAGCACCAACTCACCTTCAAGGGGATCTGCGGGAAGCCTCATCTTCATTGGACGATTTGCGAGGGGTGCATATCAGAGAAGTTGCGGATCTATTCGGGAGAGGCAGATCAGATCAATTTTGATCATACCAATTTTTCCGCTGTATTGGAAAACACTGAATTTGCTCATCGGAGCATAATTGTCAAATACTGTAGATTAGTAGCAGAAAAGTGACAGATCGATCTGGCAGGTATCGGTTTTTTTTACTGTTGGGTAGATACATTTTGTAGATCTGATCAGAGTGAGTAATATGATGGAATCTTACCTTCACGAGACTAGCAAACTCGATGGATCTAACTTCCCAAATTGGAAGTTTAAGATCCAGACCTTGCTTGAGGTTGTGAATTCTTGGTCCATAGTTACAGGTGATGAGCTGAAGCCGAACGCAGGGACATAAGAGAAAGAATGGGAAAAATGAGAGAACAAGGCTAAAGTTTTGTTGAAGATGTCCGTGAATGACAGTATTATCCTGCACATCAGAGACTGTAAAATGTCCGCGGAGATCTAGACGACCATCAAAAATCTGTATCAGACCCAGAACACAAGTCGAATTATGGCGCTTAAAAGCAAGTTATTTTCAATGAGGATGGACGAAAGGGAGACTGCTGCTGCATTTGTTGCGCGAATTAAAGATGTGAAAGATGGATTGGGGGACATTGGAGAGGCGATGTCTAACTCTGATCTTGTTTCAATCACACTAAGCGGGATGCATGATCAATTTCAAAAGTTCGTTACTGGATTGGCGGCAAGAGAGAAAGCACCCACATTTGAAGATCTGACAGGGATATTGCTGCAAGAGGAGGAGCGACGACATAACCTGAACCGCCAGAGTGATGATCTTGGGCTGATGGCGAAACGACGATCATTTAGAGGAAAGCAGTGACAACAACAATCACAGCAGAAAGGAGGAACATCACAGAAGAATCCACATAAAGGTATGCTTGAAAATCATTATGTAAATAAATGTTCTTATTGTGGAAAGAAGGGTCATATACAGAGTGTATGCTTTAAGAAGTAGGCTGATGATGCAAAGTGGAAGCAGGCAAGTGAAAAGCACAAAGGATACTTTGTTGAAGAAGAAGGTAAAGACTTCAGTCATGAATTTTGACTGTTCACAGTCGACTGTGCCCTTTCAACATCTAATGAGGACGATATTTGGTATGTCGATTTCAGAGCATCCTCTCACATGACAGGTAAAAAGGAATTTTTTTATAGTCTTGAAGAAAGTACAAATGGATCAAAAATTTATTTAGGAGATAATAGTGGAGATGAGATTAAAGGTTATGGGGTCATTCCAGTCAAGTTACCAAATGGAAAAATTAGTCACCTTAAAAATGTTTTATATGTACCTGGAATTAAGAAAAATCTGATATCTGTATCCATGATGGCTGATCAAGATATGCAAGTCGAGTTCTTCAAGACTCATTGTGTGATAAAGGATTGCAGGAATGAAATAATTGCAATAGGCATGCGAGTTGGAAGCCTATACAGACTGGATGCAAAGAGTATACCAAAGAGAGCCATGGTTGCAGGAGGATCGACCACCGAACAACCCTGTCATCAGAGGTTCGGTCACTTGAATTTGCAGGACCTCATGTTATTGCAAAAGAAAGGTGTGGTTGAGGGGTTCCCTATATTTCGTAATATTCAGTTAAATTGTGACGGATGTGCCTTTCGTAAAATGCATAGAGAATAGTTTCCTATGCATGATAGGAGGAAGGAAACAGATATTCTAGAACTAGTGCATAGTGATATATGCGGACCTATGCAGACAAGGTCGCTAGGAGGAGCATATTATTTTTTTGTTATTTACTGATGACTGTACTAGATATTCATGGGTTTATTTTCTGAGTAAGAAGAGTGAGACTTTCCAGTGCTTTATAAAATTTAAAACCTTGGTGGAAAAACAGTTTCGTAAGAGTAAAAATTCTCTGATCTGATCAAGGGGGAGAATACAAGCTAGGGGAATTCATGAAATTCTGCAAATCTCACGGGATTGTTCAGTAGTTTACAGTGCCACACACACCATAGCATAATGGAGTTGCAGAGCACAAAAACAGAACTTTATTGGAGTGCGCAAGGAGCATGTTACAAGGTAAGGGTCTGTCTAATAGTTTTTGTGCAGAAGCTATTAATACTACTGTATATTTGAAGAACATAAGTCCTACCAGGTATCTTGGCTTCAAAACTCCTTTTGAAGCTCTATATGGATTCAAACCAGTAGTAAACAATCTAAGAGTATTTAGGTCAAAAGCATTTACCCATATACCCAAATATGATAGGAAGAAATTAGACCCTAAAGCAGTTAGATGCATCTTTGTTGGTTATGACACATAATTTAAAGCATATAAATTATTCAAGCCTGAGTCTCGTAAGACATTTGCAAGTAGGGATGTAGTGTTTCATGAACAGGTACAGGAAGGGAGAGATGACATTGGTGATGATTGGCACATTCCATTGTTGATGGATGAAAGCAGTGAGGATGAAAAAGAGCACGAGAAGAAATAGGAGCAAAAAGAAGAACAGGAAGAAGGTGATAATGCAAGCCCATTTAAAGCTGAAGAAAACAAATTTGAGGTAAGTCCCCTACCAAGGAGATTAGGTAGGAAGACTCAAAAACCATTAAAATTGAGAGACTATGCTTTGATGTCGAATGTTTTGAACATTGTAGAGCCCACTAATTACAAAGAAGCTAGTCAATTTAAGGAGTGGAGGGCTGCAATGAATGAAGAGATAGAATCAATTCTTAGAAATGACACTTGGGATTTAGTTGAGGTACCTAAGAATAAAACACCCATAGGATGTAAATGGTTGTTTAAACCAAAAATGAATGCAGATGGAAGTATAGAGAAATTAAAAGCTAGGTTGGTTGCAAAATGATATTCACAGCAGGAAGGTATATATTTTGATGATAGTTTTGCACCTATAGCAAAGTTAAATACAATCAGAATGCTTATTGGTTTAGCTACTAAATGTAATTGGGAGCTACACCAGCTTGATGTTAAATCTACATTTTTAAATGGTGACATAAAAGAGGAAATTTACTTAGTACAGCCAGAAGGGTTTGTAGATCAGAGGCAGATTATTTTGATTTCCTTGTATGTAGATGACATGATTATAACAGGAGATGCAGAGGATTTAATCAGAGGAATCAAAAGGCTTATGGCACAAGTTTTTGAGATGAAATATCTCGGAAGCCTTCATTACTGTCTGGGATTAGAAGTATGCAGAGACACTGGGAAAACTTTTATTACCCAAGGGAAATATGCCAGAAATATGTTGGAAAAGTTTGGTATGGATTAGTGTAGATCAGCAACGATGCCTTTGCAATAGAATCTGAAGTTGTGTAGTGATGATGGCACTAAAGAGGTTGATGCTACAATGTATAGACAGCTGGTTGGCAGCTTGATATATCTTACAACAACTAGACCTGACTTGGCATACTATGTTAGTGTGTTGAGCCAATTCATGTCAAAACCTCTTGAAAGTCACTGGGTAGCAGCAAAAAGTGTGTTGAGGTATCTTTGTGGTACTGTTAACTATGGCATTTTATGCACTGACGCATCTGATGTTATTATAGCAGGTTTTCGGACTCAGACTGGGCAGGTAACTTGGATGATCGAAGGTCCATCACAGGTTACGCATTCAACATAGGATCCAGGGTCATAGCATGGAGCATCAAGAAGCAGAGTACTGTAGCCTTGTCTTCGTGTGAAGCTGAGTATCAAGCATTGTGTGTAGTGACGTGTGAAGCAATCTGGTTGAGAAGGCTTCTCAATGATGCAGGAAAAGAATGGAAGAATCCCACTTCCATCAAAAGCGACAACCATAGCACCATTAAATTGGTATACATTCCAGTGTTTCATAAAAACACCAAACATATGGACACTCAGTTCCATTTTATCAGAGGAAAACTATAGTCAAAGGAAATTATTATTGAATATTGTAAAACTTGTGACTATGTGGCTGATATTTTTACAAAGCCTCTTGCACGTGTGAAGTTTGAATTGTTTAGAGGGATGTTAGGAGTTGAGGACAACCCTTTCTCCATTAAGGGGGGAGTTGAAAATAACTAATATTATTTTGTATTAATGGAGAATTGGTTACATAGTTGTAACATATCTCCTTATTTTATGATTTGTTCCTAGAGTTTAGGAGTTTGGTTACAACTTCCTCATTTCTAAAGTTGTATTTAATAATGTAATCTTTCATTGATGAGTAATAGAGTGCACGACAGTCATCTCTCTGTTTTGAGTGTAATTTCCAGGTACAGGCCACACCTGTGAGCTACATCTCCTTCTTTTCAATTATGTTCACATTTTATCTCCACCACATTATATGTATTTATTAGACTTCGAAAATTCATCATATGAGATATTTTTATTTATTATATTTACGTTTCAAAGGATTATATTTAAAAATCTGACTTGAACGAACGAACTGAAGTATCAGTCTCACCTAGATCAACAATATCACACCCACGGCAAACGATAATTATGCATATGTGATCTCTCACATTATGCATATATGGGAAAATAATGACAATAAAATCCTCATTGCACAATTGGAGAACATTGTTTCTAAACAAACAAGATTTATTCATTTATACATTAGAAACCAATAGTATGTATAGAATTTTTCCAATAAAAGAGAATATTTTCTTAAAAAACAAGACTCATGCTCTCAAGCATATTTTCTCATTAACTATATCATATGATGGCATATGGTTTTATGTAGTTCTATTGTTTTAAAGAAAATAGTATTTTAGATATGACAAGTTTTTAAGATCTTCTTTGATTAGTGTAAATTTTTTTAGATTTAAGTATATATATTTGAAATGTTATAAAAATGTTTGAAAAGTGTTTTGCATTTATTTGATTATTTTTTAAATTAATATTTAGTTTTTTTTGGAAAGAAAAAAACTTGAAATATAAGGAAAGGATTTTTTTACTTTGTTATTTTTATATTATTTTTTTCTATACTTTCATAAATTTTATGTGTAAAATTTAAATATGTTAAAAAAATAAGGATTTTGAAAAGACCAACGGCCTCTTTAAAAATGATGATAGAAAAAAGATAGGTATACAATGTTTAAATTATTTTTGGATTTCACGTATTTTTATTTTATTTTAATGTATAAATTGTAAATTTAATAAACACTGTTTTATTAGATTTTTTCATTTTATGAATATTTTTTAATGTGTGTTCTTTTTTCATGGTAAGATGTTTATTAAATATTTTTTTAATCTAGTGGTTAATTGACGTGTATATTGTGTATATTGATATTGTGTCACATTTTAAAATAAATGGTAAAGTTATATACCACAACCGTTAAATTAGCAATATTAATTTTATTTATTAATTAAAATTAATTTTTGTAAGTGTTTAGAAAAGGGTCTATTGATTTTCTTATATAAATAAGAATCAGCTTTTTGTCGGTCACACTCACAAGGAATTGAACATTGAATCTCCTGCTTAACACATGATTTTAGAACAAGGTGATAACCATTTGAGCTACACGTTGTCAGCATATAAATACAAATCATTTACAATTTAAAGTTATTTGAAATAATTTAATTTAAATAATATTTTAATAATTGTTGGAATAATTTTTTAAATACTATCTTGTTTTGGTTTTTAGCATTAATCAATAGGGTTTACTATTCTTTTAAGTTGATAATATAAATCGTGGTCAATCATGATCAGCCATGTTTTATAAATTAAATCATGGAGAATAATGGTTAACAATATTTTATAAAATAAATCATGGTTAATAATCGTCGACCATAGTCCAATGTCACATTGCAACAAAAATTGTCTCAATATGAAAATAAATTATTGTCTCAACCATGTTTCAATGTCCCATTATAACAAACACTGTACCAATATGATAATCATGGCCAACCATGGTCAACCTTGTTCAACCATGTTTAACCATGGTCAAACGTCGCATTGTGACAAAGATTGTCTTGGTATGAAAACCAACCATGGTTAAGCATGATCAACCATGGTCAAACATCACATTGTGACAATGATTGTCTCAATGTGAAAATCATCCATGGTCAACCATGTTCATTTTAGTGTTATAATATTTATCTTAGGGTTTATATACCTTGGGTTTATATATTAGTGATCCGGATTTAAATAGGAACGCAATACATTACAGAGATAACCATAAATACAGAGATGCGATAATCATAAATAAAGAGATGCAGCGGAAATAACAGTTCATTTCATTAATGGAAAATACCGAAATATGCTTACAACCAGAATTGGAAATAAACCAGCTAGGACGATGGTAGCTTATCTCTGAGAAGAGATGTGCGGCTACATGTCTCTGAACTGTTCCGAACTTGTGTTACAATGAGGCTCGAAGGCCTATCTATTATTGAGAAACAATGGAAAACCCTTCACATTGCAAAACCGACCCTTAGAAGATGAAACGCCAAATTGTGGGCCCCGTTTTGGGTAAATTGGTACATCAATTTCCCGGGGTCGTAACTTTGGCATACGATCTCCGTTTGACGCGTATGATAGCTCGTTAGAAAGATCAATCCGAGAACTACCACTTTGGGAAGGGCAACATCGGTCCATGGACCCATGTTGCCCCCAGATTTCCCAAAAAACGTCGTTTAGGGCCTCAAAACGGCTCCGGAAGTTCAGGAACCGAAAAAACTGCTAAAAATAGTAAATTGTGCTACAATTACGGAAACTGAAAAACTGAAAGAGACAGTTGCGGGGGTCCAAATGGGATAGGTGGGTGGCCACCAACATCCACCCGGATCATTCCTCCCCCCTTAGGAAGAAATGGTCCCCATTGTGTTGAGTTCCTCCATCTGCTGAACTTGTCCTCCAATCTCTGATGTGTCCAGTAATGGTGGGAAGCATGGTCGACGACGGTCCACATTGAACACTTGGCGCAGGCGAAGGAATGGAGGAATGATGTGCTTCAATGAATTATTGCCCATAGCCTTGGTACTGCTGTAAGGACCTTGTCGGAGTGGTCTGAGCTTCTGATGGGTTCTGGTAAGGCGTTCTTTTTGTCGATGCAACTAGACTTTGTTGCCCACTTGAAACTTGTGTGGTACCCCTGTGGGTGAGGAGAAGTTGTTTCTATGTTCTGTCATGATTGTATCCTTCTGCTGCTGCTGCTGCATGGAGGAACCCTTTGCGGGGGTCATGGATGTAGCAACGATCTTCCCCTTACTTTGGGAGTGAACCATACAGATGAATTTCCTGGTCTGTGATATGAGCTTGCTGCCTTTCTTAGCAGCAATCAAAGATGTGGCTGTAGGTGGGGCTACCTCCGGTATCCTGTATAATGAATTATCCAAAGTAATAATGACAGCACGAGGCCTTGACTCATACACAGCATGTCGCCTCCACAAGTATGGCTGGCCTAATAGTACATCACAAACATCCAGAGGTGTAACATCACACAATACCTCGTCTGTGAATGGCTTGATGTTGTAGGGAAGGCGGCACTGCTTGGAAACTTTGAGATCTCGTCCTTCATGAAGCCACCCGATACTGTATGGTTGTGGGTGTGGTGTAGTCGGTAGGCCCAACCGCTTCACGACCTCTGCTGAAA
>APFE030992277.1:0-29745 GCA_000404065.3 Pinus taeda | reverse complement strand
TATTGATGTACCCATGTAGTGCCCATATTGTTACTATTGTGCCCATAGAAGCCCACTATTGTTGTTATTGTGCCCTTAAATTATTATTGTTATGTCGGCTCTGATTATGTTATGACCCCTTAGACTCATATATATAGAAAGGAGGTATTTTCATTTGTGTCATCCAAGAATTGTTCATTTATGTAATGTAAAGGAGGTTGCCCCCCGGAAGAGGTTGAATTCTAAGGCGTTGATCTATCTTTTCTATCTTTTCTTGAGTTGGTTTCATAACAACCTATTTGGTGTTTAAATGTTTCACTATGTCATTTATTTTGTGTTTGAGTGTTTGGTGTCTATTGTGTCATATACTTGTGGTATGAATGTTTTATTTATTGCACGATATGAGTATGGGTCTACTATATTACATGAAGGAATGATCATTTTTTAAGATGGTTGTACTAATGCAATATGTGCTCAGATAACTAATATGTACTTGAGTGTAAGTGGGTGCTAGTTGTAGCTTTATTATTAATGATTATTAGCTGATTATGACATGGTTGTTAGTCTTGGTAAAGGTTTATTCCTATTAATAGACATGATGTTTTTATCCTTGGAACATGTGGTTGACATGTTAAAACAGTTGCAAGGAAACATGGCTAGTATTAGCATGAGAAGGTAATAGTTGATGTGTTTATATAACTAATAGATGGGTGATGTGACAGTACATGGTATGACTCGATTGCAATAAGACAAAATAAAGGAATTGGGTAAGAATTCCTTTGCCAATGTTTGAAAATCGAAATTCAAAATGAATGAGCACTTGCATGAATATATGAAGTCTTCTTAACCTTAATTTTGTTTGACATTATGTGCATATGTGCTAGATTCATAAACATGTATTTTCTAGGTATAATAGTGGTTTCAAGCTATGGCTAGATTCGTCAAGGGAATTGGAGTCCCTTAAGATATGGCATGGATGTGATCAATTACAAGGAATCATGATTGGCACAATAAGTTAAGGTAATGGGTGTACTGTTATATTTACTTGTACACTGACAATAATACTTTTATGGCAGTATGATGTAGGGATTGTGTGGAAAAAGCGTTTTCCATGAAATCTTGAAGCTCACGTTGAGATTTTCCCTTGTAGCATTGGGAACCCATAGGGATTGAGTCATGGTGTTGTTGCTAGTTTTTTGCTTTCGATATTTGTGATTAGGTTGCACTTGGTTTGCAAATTTGTTTATGTCTGGTGCATGGCCATGCCACTTTTTTTTTGGTGTCGTATTGCTATTGGTTTTCAAGGTTTTCCTATTGTTTTCTTTTGTTATTGCATTTTATGTTTTGAGGGTCTTGGGAATTAGTTGGGAAGGAGTAATGTTAATGGATCTTCAGGAGAGTTGAATGAAACCCGATAGGTGATGCACGATTAAGACAAAGCTCAGTGCATGAGTAAGGACACTTGAAGGTAAGAGTATGATAGTGAATTGGATTGGTTGTGTCCATTGGTGTAAATGGATGATGGCAATACATACATGAGAAAGGTAACCAGAAAGGTAAAGTAATCGATTTAAGGTGTCAGATGCCTTGGCTATGTTGGGAACTGTAGTTTTCAATGTTGTGAATTTTGTGCAAGGATAAAGGTCCCTCTCTTAACCTCAACCTTATGCTATCTGGTAATTATATTGTGATCAAGATTATTTTGATGTTTATATATGTATACATGTATGTATGTATGTATCTCGTGTCTCGTAGGGTCTTCATGGATCATGATTGTTTTATGATAATGTTTATATATATGTATGTATGTATGTAATTATGTCACTGTATGACAGGGTTGTCATGGATCATTCTTCTAGAGGAATGATTTCTTATTCAGCTAAATGGCATGAAGAGGTTCCTAGTTTTATGAGGAATCAAGTGGAAAAAGTAGCCCTAACAAACTTATGAGGTCAGTACCATGTGGATATGAGTTGATATTATGTTTCTATACTACGATTATGTTTTGGACAAGTAATGCAAGGAGATACATTAGCAAAATGAAAATAGTGTGATGTGTGGCATGCTTGGATAAGCATGGATGGCGGAGAGACACTAGAAGCAAGGTTTCTTATTAGAGACAATGTGGTTTTGGATGTGCACTGCTACAGTTGTGTATATGTTGTGCATATTGTATATTCAGTAATTTCACCTATGATGTTGTGTATTTGTTGTATATATATGGTGTTGTGTGTATGATGTGTATATAGTGCTGGGTATAGATGTTTTTATGTAGATGTTGGACATGCGGTGCTTTATACATATCATACTATGTGCATATTGGATATGCAGAGTTGTGTGCATATGGTGTTGTGTGCATGTTGGATATGCGGTGCTTTGTACATATCATACTACGTGCATGTTGGATATGCGGTGTTGTGTGGATATGTTGTTGTGCGGATGTTGGATATGCGGTGATGTGTACATATGATGCTATGTACATGTTCTATATGTAGTGCTATATACATATGGTGTTGTGTGCATGTCGTACATGTGGTACTATGTAGATATGATGTTGTGTGTATGATTGTACATGTGGTATTGTGTACATGTTGTACATGTGGTGTTGTCTGTAGTTGGTGTTGTGTACATGTCGTGCATGTGGCATTGTGTACATGTGGCATTGTGTACATGTGGTGTCATGTACATGTCATGCATGTGGTATTGTGTATACATTGTACAATTGGTCTGGTGTATATGTGGAGTTGTGTACACGTTGTGCAGGTGGTGGTGTGTACAAGTGGTACTGTGTACACATTGTACATATGGTACTAGTGTACATGTGGTATTGTGTCCATGTCATACATTTTCTGCTGCAGTAATTTGGTACTATGTATGTGCATTATGTAGTCATGGTACCATGACATGTGTATTCATTGTGTTGTACCATGTGTACATATATATTGTGTTGTACACTAGATGTAAGTGTGTGTGTTCTTTTCACTCCAAGTGTAGGTGTATGTGTTATGTTCTACACCAAGCGCAGGTGTATGTATTGTGTGGCGTTGTACACCATCTATGGATGTATGTTTTGTGATGTACATTGTGTGTATGTGTACGTGGTTGAAGAGAAGGAACTAGTGTTTGTTGGGTGTGGAAATTGATCTGGTGTGTGTATGGAAAGGAAAAAGGATAAAGGTAGAAGTTATGGGTCGATTAAATGATAAGTGTCAGTATTTTATTTCAGTTTTAGTATGCATGTGATCTTTGATTCTGACTTGTGATGGCTAAATGTGCTTTATGATTGTGGTTTATGATCATTTTGTGTGATTCATGATTCTAATTTATGATGGTTGTGTTTTGAGCTAACCGAATGTGATATGTTTATACATGATGATTTAATCAAAGAACTAATTTAACTTGTTGTGATAGGAAGTGAACATAAGTGTAGGTGTACCTTATTGAAAGGCAACTAATGAGGTTTGATCTGAATTTATTTCAGTTTATTTTGAATCTAATGGAAATTATGTGCTTGGTAAAAGAAAGCATGGAATTCCTGGTTAGGTGGTTGGAACCAATTGCAAGAATTAACAGTAATAGCAAAAAGAATTCGAATAGACAGCAGTCTACTCGTAAAGAACTTCATGAGCAAGGTCATTATGGGAAACTAGTATCCAATAGTGTCCATTTATTTCCATGATCATGCTATGACTGATATGATGGTTTTGAGGTAGGTATATCCTTTGGTTGTTTGAACTACCAATGCTAGGAACCCTTGCCAAGTGATGGATCACCTATGATACAACATGTCGGGGAACTTGGAAGGTGAGTGATTACATGAAATGGGTTATTGGATTTCCAAAGGGACTATGTAGCAAAGAATGGAAGACCAAGGATGGATTTTTTTTTTCATTAGCATTACCATATGAAATCATATGCACATTGGGAGTGCTCCCTAGAACAATGAGTTGGTAAATATTGACTAACAGGATAAATGGCACAAGTTTATAGCGTTGGACATTGGATGCAGGTTTGACTTTGGTAGTGGATTCTGGACTTCCTGGGAAGGCGGTTAATCCTCTAGATTCTCTTGTTATGGATGCAGGCATCGTACCCTTTTATTTTCTAGCTGAGAAAATGTGCATATGTGTATATTATTGTAAATACTATATCAAGTTAGATTTATAAAGCTTCATAGATAGTATGGTTATATATGTGGTTTTTATTGTAAATATTGTGATGAGTTATGTTATAAAGCTCCAGTATACCATATGATTTTCATGTTTTCATTAGGCTTATCATTGTAAATACTGCATTGATTTGTGTTGTAAAGCTTCATGGACAATATGTTTTTCTATCAGCCATCTTGTTGGTTATAGCTATCATTGAACAACGATGATGATGTTTCCCCATGGGGGAGATTTCTCTAACAACCCTATTTAAAAATTAAAATTCATTGAAAATAATATAATACCAAGATCATGGGACACTTATTCCAAGCTTAATGTTGGGAAAGTAATCCTACTAGGTGTCATTTCGGTTGAATATGGTTAAGGAAATTGGAAAAGGAAATGACAAAGGATTTGGAAAGACAAAGTGGCATTAAGTGACATTTATTTATGAAAATAATGGAAATAAGGAGAAAATTAAGGTGAAAGGTAAAATTTAACATGTCAGGAGGAAAACTAAGGAAAATAATGGAAAATGAAGAAAATAGAGGCCTCATTAATAAAAGGGCTTCTGATGGTTAGTTCGCAAGATTTTTTCTCAAACTTTTGTCCGTTTAGTTTTTGAGCTCTCTCTATTCTCTCTCTCTCTCACTCTTTGACACTTATAGTTTTATTCGAGCAATTAGAATTGGATCAAGAAATAAAATAAGGCGAAGGAAAACAAAAATAAAGAAAGCAAGAGCGGGTTCAAGCATCTACAACGAGACTACTTGTGGGTATCGATTTGCATGTGTGATTTCGTTTCTATATTTGGCATGCATGGTTATGCATGTGTCTTCTTGGTTCTCTTGTTGTCATTGGCATGGGTTTTTCCAGGTGTGGCAGTGTTCTTCAACCTTACCTTGCCAATTTTGGATAGCCATGGTGTGATGGGGCTCTCATGTTTTGGTTAAGCTAGATTGTCAAATCGATTCAAAACTGAGTGAGGTGGATTTCTGAATGAAAGAGCACATGGACTAGTGATCCCTTAACTAGAATGTGGATTGTGGTAAAGGAACTGGCCTAGTAACCCCTCAAATGGACCGTGGGTTGTGGTAAATCTAGGTACTTTGTTCCTTGGTGCGCCTATGAATCCTTGACCGGTGAATGACGGAATATACACTAATGCATAGAGGTGGTTTCCCTTGATGAGGCCTAGAAATCCTTGGTTGGTGAATGACATAATATGCGTTAAATCTTAGAGGATGGTGTCCCGATTACGGTATAGTGATCCTTAGATCTATTGGGAACAACCCAACTTGGCAATATTTAGGGAAATAAATCTAAGTTTTTTGGAGAGTACAATAGAAAATATGTCACAGAGTACGAAGTGGACCCAGTAATAGAGTAACGGGCACAATGAATATCGAGTCCGTGGTAACATAGTGATGTAATATCTCATGTAATAGTATATATAGGGATGAATAATAAAGAAGGAAGGCACCTATCCAGTTGTTCTAGATCTATGTTTATGGTGATAATTTTTTGATTTGTACTTTTGAGAAAGGGTGAGGCTCTATAGATGAGCGCGTAGAGGCCTGGATCTGTAGCTTAGTGCGTAGATCATCTACAGCTTTGTGTGCAGACATCCTGTAGTTGTGTCTGTAGGAAAGAACTATTTGTTGTACCAATTCTCTATTATAAGTAATAGTTCTTGTGGCGTAGTCCCACATTAGGATGAACCACGGTAAAATTTGTGTCTCATGTGTTGATTTTCTTATTATCTGCACTTTATTTCAGTACTGTGAAGTTTATGTACGACTATGTTATGTTTAAGTGATGGATGTAATTCTGTGAATTAATATATATAAGTGTGAAGTAATTGATGCATGCAAAGTAGCTATAAGTATTAAAGCATAAAGAAATTACAAAAGTGCCATGTCAAAACATCCCCCAGGCTATAAAACTCTGGTTCTGCAACCTCCTAGAGTCACTTCAGGTAAGGTTCTAACCTACTTGCAGGTTGTTGCCAAAAGGGCCAGTGGTTGAGGGTTTTGTTGGTGTGCAGTAAAAATTGAACCTCGGTCATCCCAACCTAAGCCAACAAATGGTTCCGTTGTCAGGACTGGGATCTATTTGAGGTATGTTTATGTGGCATCTATCGAAGAAAGAAATTCAAGATTGGGTAGAATAGAAGAAAAGATAAGTTCTAGGAAAAGAAAATAGAAGCCCTTGTCTGTTAACTATGAGTTGGTTGGAGAAGTATATTTTTGAAGATCAATATGAAATCTTCTTTGACTTGTTCCATGTTCAGCTATATGGGTGGATATCAAGGTTGAGTGAGATAAAATACTATTTTAAAGGAGACAAAACTAAGGAGTGGACTCCTTAACTAATACTACAATTTAAGAACATTGACAATAGGATCTCAAGAGTTGTTGACTTCTAGATTGACAACATGTAGGGAGGATTCATTACCGAGTTCACGGTAGACTCGATTGTGTCCTATATTGAAGTAGAATGTAAATTTTTCAAAGGACCGTGAGGTAAGCTCTTGAAATCTCTAAAAATTTTCAGTAATATGGTTTTGTACGAAAAGTGAATTTTATAAATGGAGTCAGATCATTAGTTATTTATGTTTAGGAGAAGATTCGAAGAAGAAATTGGAAGAATGTGAAGTGGAAAAAGATATAGAATAGACACTAGGAAGAGATCTCATGGCCCTGATCTGAGGAATTTTAGAGAAATTTACTATAGCCCCCTGTTGAGTGAGTTTGGAAGTGAAGAAAACCGCCCTCATAACCCAAAAGGAACTATGCAACATTCACCCTCCCAGCCTAAAAGTTCACCAAAGCCAGAATCAAGTAGTAATCATGGTGGTTTTGGTTTTCCCAGTCCCCCTACACCTGCTAACCCCCATCCCCTCCGCGTTACAAATCCTCTCCCACAGCCCCTCTCCCTCTCCCTCCGAGAAGAACTATGGCTGCCGATATTAAGCTACCTATATTTAAAGGGACTAGATCAAAGGATCCATAACAATTCTGGTTTTTATGTGAAGTAGTATTGACCACAAAGCAAGTCCATGATGAAACTATTAAGAAAGTGTAGCTTGTCACAACATTTTTAGATAGAGCACTGACATGGTACATGAAGTATTCGAGCAATCAGATCAGATCATTTTCAAACATCAAAACAATGTTGGTAAAATGATTTAAGAAGCTGAAATATGAGTTTCAGTGCATCATAGATCTAAAAGAAATCAAACAAAGGCCTACTGAGTCTGTGTGGGAGTTTGACCAAAGATTCAAGATATTTTTCAATAAGGTGTGCTTCAAAATAGCTCCACATTATCATAAGGAATGGTTCATAGTTGCGCTGCTTCCACATATAAGATTTCCTTTGTCAAAACATAAGATAGAAACTCAATATGAAGCTTTAGAACTTGCAATGAAATTATAAGATTCACTTATAGGTGATACCAATGCAGGTATCGAGTAGATCTAGAGTCATTTGGAAATTTTGACATTGCAAATACAAGATATGAAGAAAACTAAGAATGTTCGTGAAGAAGTGTGGTGTACAAAGTGTAAATCAGATGGCCACTCTAAAGAACAATGCCCTCTCTTCAAGAACTACATGGCTAGTGGACCACTGAATCCTTTGAAACTTGGATCCAACTTATGGTGCGACATATGTAAAACTAGAGGTGAACATTGCGCAGAATATTAATACCTATTGCAGAAGTATGTCCAGACTCCAAGAAATTTATATTGCAATTTTTGCAAATAAGTAGGACATGATGAGAACAATTTTTGAGCTTATGTATTAATTACGGAATGAAGTATTGATGCCTATAGAATGCAAGATGAAGAAAATTGGCATGAGGAACATGGATAGTATAGTGGTCGAGGTGGTTATCATGGCTAAGGTCAAGGTATTGGTGGAGGAGGTGGAGTTGGTTGAGGTCGTGGACAAATTATTTATTACAACTATGGCCAGGTAGGTCACTTTGAAAGAGATTATCAGAATCCTACTATGACGTGTAAGTATTGAAAATCATTTAATCATGTGATTGAGGAGTGTGTGGTACTTATGGAAAAAATGCAAGAAAAGAAAAATCAACAATCGACACAAAACATTCAGATGATGACTACAAAACTAAGGACTAATGAACCTCGCATTAATATTATAACAAGGAATGGAGATGCAATGAGAAATGATAAAGTAGATGGAAAGAAGGAAGTTGAAGCTTCATGGGTTAGAAATACTACTAAAATAGAACCTTTTTTGTACTCAAAAGGAAAAATAAGTCTTTATGGAAGCGAAACAAAGCTTGATGGATACAGGAGCTGCGACATCTACCGTGCAATAGAATCATAATAATAATTTCGGTGTATCATGTTTGACTTAAAGTCAAGTTTTGACAATACAAGAACAAGATGCAACATACAAGGTAGATACTTTAAAATATTTTCTTCAAACTGGTATGAAATTGTTGCAAGATCAAAGAGCTATAGAAAGACTTCAGGAATTGATAAATTCATGTGCATCTAAAGAAGTATCATGGAGTGAGATGCACGAAGTTAACAATTTACATCAATAGAAGAGAAATGGAAAGGAAATGAGGCTTAGTGCACAAGTAGGAGACTATGACATGGACCAAGTTATTTTAGATCTAAGATATGAAGTTAATGTCCTCACAAAGAAAACATGGGATTTAATGGGTAAACCAAAGTTGCAATGGTCACCTATTAGATAATAATGGTGAATCAACAAAAGGGTGTTCCTCTAGGAAGACTATTAGGTGTTACAATGGACATTGAATGGTTGTGCACTACTATTGATTTTGAAGTAATATAAATTATGGATGAAAATAACCCCTCTCCTCCATTACTTGGACTAGAATGGTCATTTTCCAACATGGATATAATCATCTTAAAGAAGAGGAAAATGATATTGGAAAGCAACAATATGAGAGTGATCATTACCTTGGAGCCATCAGAAGGATCAAAGTATATTGAACAAATTAAAGAGGAGTACAACGCAATTGATATAGGTAACATCTATCATATGAAAGAAAAAGAACAAGATTGTGTTAACCCTACAAAAGGAAAGTTGAGTTGGGATCATGATAGTTCATGTGCTTTAGATTCAGAAGAAGAACTAGAAAATTAGAAAAAACAGGTTACATGAAGTATCTACAAGGTGATGTGCAAGACTCACTAAAGAAATTCGGCATATGATAGCTAAGGTATGTGACATACCTTTTCATGATGGTTTGGGTGATATAAATACTTTTCTTAAAGAATATGAAGAACAAGTACTAGAATGTCAAAGACTGTTAGCCCTGGATATATCCCTAAGAGCTACTCTTGCTAGATAGTGGGGTACACATAAGAAGAATATAGGAACTTGGAAAGAATTTCAAAGTTTGATATGGATAAGGTTTCGTCAAGTATAAATAGACTTGGGAGATAAATATGATGGTCAAACTGATCCTATAGAGAACATCTAGCTCTACATGGTAGCATGGAAGGAGATTCCATGAGAAGAATGGGGGCATGGGTTCATCCATACATTAGAGAAAATTACTCAAAACTGGTATGTGGAAACAAAACTTTGATATGGTAGTGAAAAATGGGAAGAGATGGTTGATGGGTTTATATTAACATTTAGCTTTGAGGAAGATTGTCCATGTATAGGTTCAACCCTTCAAATAGTTAAAAATAATATTTTTGAGAATGAAATTCCACTCACTTGGCAACCTGATTAGGTTACGCAACTACAGAATGTACTAGAATGCTACAACATCACTGCAGAAGAAGACGAAGACCCTCACAATATCGACATAAAATAATCTAAAGGATACCACGAAGTGAATGGACCTGAGTTATAAATACCTGATATAACACATCCCTTGAAGACAAAGAAGGTAAATATAGGATCATAAGAGGAGACGATGTTTGAAACCATATGAGATTATTGGGATGAAGAAACAAACAAAAAAATGAAATACATTTTACATGAATACTAGGAGTTATTCCCCACTAAGTTTTCATATATGAAGGGCATAGTAGGAGATTTAGGAGTTATCAAGATTCCTCTAAAGCCTGATGTGAAGCCAGTTAAGCACATGCCTTATAGACTGAATCCAAAGTACGAAGAAAAAGTGAAGAAATAACTTGACAAAATGATAGCAACTGGGATCATTGAACTTATGGAAGAATCATAGTGGGTAAGTCCTATGGTGGTATAAGAAAAGAAAACACAAGGAGAAATCATGATTTTTGTTGATTTAAGGAAGCTAAATCATGCATGTCTACATGACCCATTCCCTACTTCTTTTACAGATGAGATGTTGGACAATGTAGGAGGTCAGGAAGCCTATTCATTTATAGATGGATTTTCAAGGTACCATCAAATTAGAATTGCACCAAAGGATCGACATAAGACCACCTTTTCTACAAAATGGGGTTCATATTAGTATACAATGATGCCTTTTGGATTGAAGAATTCCCCTACCATATTTTCAAGAGTGATGGTTACAACTTTCAAAGAATATATTCAAAATTTTTAGAAGTATACTTAAATGACTGGACAGTCTTTGGGCTATTGAAGAAACATGTTGCGAGCTTAAGGCTGATGCTCGACACATGTAGGTAGTATTGGATTTGTCTGAATATCAAAAAGTGCATATTCTGTGTATCGTTTAGTATATTACTAGGACACATTTTTTGCAAGTAAGGATTAATGGTGGATATTGCAAAGATTGTTATTATTGTGAATTTACCTTCACTAAAGACAATAAGACAGCTGCACACCACATTAAGACATACTAGATATGGCAGAAAAATTATCAAGGGATATGCACAAATCACTATGCCTAAGGAAAAACTATTAAAGAAAGATGTAACATTCCTATGGAATGAAGAATGTCAAAAGAGCCTCGACACACTAAAAGAAAAGATGGTAATTGTTCCTATACTAGTATTCCTAGATTGGAATAATGAATTTCATATTCATGTGGATGCTTCATGCGTAGCTTTAGGAGTGGTATCAGCACAACCTAGTGCAGGAGAAATCGATCACCCTATAGCTTTTGCAAGCAGTACACTATGTAAAGCATAAAATAACTATACAACTACAAAAAGGGAAGGATTGGCTATGGTATATGCTTCACAAAAGTTTAGACATTATTTGTTTGTGTTGCATTTCAAAATGTTAACAAATCACTCTGCACTAAAGTATTTGGTCAATAAGGTTGTTTTAGGAGCCATGATTTGCAGATTCGTATTATTGTTTTAGGAGTATGACTTTGAAGTTGTTGTTAAGCCAGGACAACTAAATGTTGGACCTGATCATTTACCAAGGTTGTAAACAAGATAAGAACCAATAATTATAGAGGATAATATTCCTGATGCACAAATTTTTTCAATCATGGTATCAAATGATCACTTCATTGGTATTATTCAATTCTTAACCACGGGGATGGCCCCACCAGAATAAACTATGTAGTAGAAGAAAGAATTGGTGGTTAAGACAACAAATTTTTCACTAATAGAAGGAAATTTGTAGAAGATGGGATGAGATGAAATATTGCGAAGATATGTCCCTGAGCATGAACGACTGATAATTTCAACAAAAGCTCATAGTGGCACAGGTTGTTGACATTATGCGGGGAAAGCCACTATACAGAAAATTCTAAGAGCATGATTATAGTGGCCTACACTTCACAAAGATGCAAAGGAGTACTCTCACTTATGATATTTTTCATAGAATAGAAAAACCTTTAAGAAGAGATGAAATTGCACTAGTACCACAAGCAACATTGTAGGCATTTGATAAATGGGCTATTTATTTTGTTGGACCCATCAATCCATGAGGAAAAAGGACTAGTGTGAGGTATATATTTCTACGACTGGTTATTTGAAAACGTGGGATGAAGCATAGGAAGTGAAGGATTGCAGTGCATAAAATGCTATGAAGTTCATCTTGAATACATATTGTCCATATTTGGGTGTGTAAATATATTGATGAGTGATCAAGGATCACATTTCTTGAATAAGACCACTAAATCATTAACTGAGGAATTTCAATTTTACCGCAAAAATAGCACTCCTTATCATCCTCAGGAAAATGGAACTATGGAATCATTCAATAAAATTTTTGAGAATGCACTGACAAAGTTATGCAATGTAAATAGGAATTATTGGGATCTTCGAATTCCAACAGTATTATGGGCTTATAGGACTACATGAAAAGGGTTGATAGGTCAAACACATTTTAAGTTCATTTATGGGAAAGAGGTTGTGACAACCATGGAAGACATTGTCCCTAGCCTAAGAATTCTAACTTTTACAAATATGGAAGACCCTGACATAATGGAAGATAGGATGTCATAGTTACTTGCTCTAGAAGAAGACAATTTTATAGCAGGATTTCATCAACAAGTACAGAAAGCAAGAGAAAAGGCTTAGAATGACAGGCACATTAAGAAAAGAAAGTTCCATATAAGAGATCTTGTTCTCCTCTATGATAGTAAGTTTCTGAAATTCCTGTGGAAATTAAAAACAAATTGGTTAGGTCAATATGTTATTAAGTATATTATATATGGAGGTGTAGTGCAGTTGGCAAAGTTAAATGGAGAATTAATTCAGTGAAAAGTAAATGGCAGCAGCTTGAGATTGTACAGGGACAACCCTGCCCCTACAACTTCTCCCTGAAGAAGAAATATGGAATGTCTTAGTGTCACATATAGTTGAAAGTGGACACTAGACTGTAAACTATGCTACAGAAAGAGCTTCAATGAAGAAAGTACTTCACTATAGTCGGAAATATGTCGAAGTTCACAGGAAGTTGAGACGTAAGACAAAGGTGCACTACAATAGGGGACTTGTCGAAGTTCACCATAAAAGTATAAATATGACCATTAAAAGGGAAAAGACAGGGGCAAAATTACATTTAAGATGACAGGTTGGCATAATTTAAGGATAGATGTGAATTTAATAACAAAATCTGAATAGAACCAAGAAAAAATCAAATCTAATGATGAGGTTCGAAGGTCGGAATTATTATAATTAATCAAATCCTGCTCATTTTAAGAACTTTGCTGAATCGAGACCTCAAGTGATGAATACTATGAAGAAGTTGCAGGAGACTTCGTTGTATATGTCGACTGAGCGATCTTGGGGGAGATTGTGCGGATTTTTTGTGAGAAGAGAATGTCTAGAGTTATGGAGTCTGCTCCAGTAGTTGAAACACCCATGGTAGGAACACCCACAATAGTAGCACCACCACCATATAAGGTACGGTCATCACCAAGATAGAAGCAAACCAAGGAAGTAAGAACAAAAAAACAGCAGGACAAGAAGCCTTCCAAACCTAGGAAGCGTGAGAAGAATCTGGAGCAGGTCAATATTAAAGAAGTGGAGGAAATACAATAGAGGAAGGTGATGCAATGTTCATCTCACATATTCCCTCATAAATCTCACCAAGGAAGCCAAATACTAAACTAATAAAAGATTCCAAAGATGCGAAGTATGGGATTTCACACATCTATTGCTTGAGGATGTGCCATTTGAAAGAGAGATTTTAGGAAATATTCCACAATTGAAATTCATAGACAATGATTTTAATGACTAGACAAAGTACCCATAGTTTGCACCAGACTGATACTTACAGCAGGTTCACTATTGAGACAACAAAGTGACAAGATAGGAGCCACAACTGTGGGAAAATGGGTTGGCACATTTAGGACTGCTCAACATGTTGAATGTGCCACACTTCAACAGAAGCTTAGCAAACAAAGTGTGGGTGCACCAATTGTTGGTATTGATACATGATGGACACCTGTGGATGGAGAATAAGATCCCCATAGACCAAATGTTGATCTAGAGGATCACTAGATTACCTTTACCGAGGGAAGAACCCCACAGAGGCATTTGTGGGAAGGGAACAGGACCACGTTGTGGTGGAGAATATGAAGAAGAAGTATGGGTTGGTCAAAGGAAACAGGGGCCACCACATAAACTCGATCAACAACCAAGCAGCCTACTTTGTGCGCATATTTTGGCTGGAAATATCATGACAAAGTGTCGTTCGAATGAAGTTCCTACGCCGGTGGTGTCTTTAGCTGCACAATGTGCGAATGGAGTCCAGTATAAGTGGGTTGGATATTTAAGTAAGGAATTCCTGGACAACTGTTATGAGGTCCAAGAGATATTTCCATTACACATGGTTAATTTTGATCATTACTATGTAGGCATAGAAGGACCCAGAAGATATGCAACTTCTTCTGATAGAAGAAGATCTATGTGATGCTACAAGGTATGCTTCACTATGGCATACCACTCAACGATGGCGCACACAGGAAAATAGAATATTTTTATATACTATATCATATGGATATACACATGCTCATAAACCAACATCCATGCCTTTCACCGAGTTTTCACAAACAGTACAACCCTATGGCGAGGTTCAAGGTGAATTTCGATAAATTGTACATATAGTTGCACAGAGACACGAAGAAGGAATTTCATGCATTGCCATATATATTCATAGAGGATAATATGTTAGAAGTAGTGTAGAATTGGCCTACATATTGGATGACTCTGCTGGAGGAGGCAGGAGACAATGCACCAAAAGAAGAAGATTTGGACACTTTGCACCATAACAAAGGCAGTGGAAAAGACAAGGAGAAGGAAGCAGAGGTAGAGGAAGAGGAAGATGAAGAAGAACACCACGAAGAATAACACAAAGATGAAGAACATGAGGATAAACCTCAAGGAGGCGAAGATACAACTAAGCAGATAGAGAAGGCAGAAATAGAGAAATTTGTAGCGAAGAAGAGGAAGATGCAAAGTGGAGCTTCACTGAGTAGTAGAAAGAAGCATAAGGCAGGAAAATCAAAATAAATCACACCAATGGTTCTAACTGGAAGTGACCTAGATCAAATTGGAGACAAGATTCAGGAGATAACAATGGAATCTTGGATTAGGGAAAAATATTGCTATAGAGAGATTATCATAGGTGTGCAACAAAGTATAGAAGAGTTAAAATTACTGACACAAGCATCCAAAGAAATAGTGCAGCTAACTCAACCAATGAAGCTAACTCAAGGAATCCATCCAGAAAGGCTAATAGAAATGACGTTTGGGATGAGAATAATGCAAATACCTATCGGAGCTTTGTAGTTCAACTCTATCGAGGTGAAGTAGGATGTGAAGAATTGGGATCATGTCAACATAAATATGATAGCACTTCCCATTCCAATATTGCATGACGTACACCAAGGCATCACAAATGAGTTAAAGGAATGTGAGAAAAACACTTCAAGGCTAAATATTCAAATAGAACAAGAACAAGTTCTGTTGAAGAAATGGCTCGACCATGTAATCAAAGAAAAGGAGTATACATAGATACAAAAGCAGAAATTGAAAGAAATGATTGAGTCCACTTGAAGGGAAGTTCCAGACATGGATGTCTGCAAGGAGGAATCTACATAAGAAAAGGTCACGAAGCTCAACCTTGTAGTTAGGGAATATAAGGATAAAATTACCGAAGTGAAATTTAAATATGAGATGCAAATTAGTGAACTGTGAATGAAGTTACAACCAACTATGTTAGTGAAAGTAAGAAGGCAGAGGGAAGCTTACCTAAAGTTAGTCATGGTTAGAATCTCTGGCATTGGCAGACTACAACAAACTATTGGATGAAAGTTCGCAAATTTGGACTTCGCTAGAGGAAGATCCAAATAAATAGAAACTATAGGGGAAATGTAGCAGAGGCAACAATAGTTAGAGGAGAGTCAAGTAGATACAAAGATCAATGAATCAAAGGTGTTGAATAAGATGAACAAAGAGATGAAGAGGGAAGAACAAACATTGATAGAAATAACTTAGCCTTTGTGGGATGAGGCCCTTCAAATGTCGCAAATAGTAGATGAGAAGCTTTAGGAGCTTCAGCAGAAGGAGGTAACATTTCCATAAAAGGATGCAGATCATGTAACAGAAGCATAGTTGGAGGAAGCACACAGTGAGGATAAACAAATGACATAATTTCTCCAATAGTTCAATAAGTCCTACAATAGCATTATACAAAAGATTAGAGGAAAATTTGTCATGTGACTCAAGAAGAGTCACATGTGAGTGTTGGGGGCTTGTTGGGCACATCCCAACTTGGTTAGATTTTGGGTAAGAAATTTGAGTTTTGTGGAGTGCGTAATATAAAATATGCCACGGAGTATGAAGTGGACCACACAGAAAAGCAACCAAGCACAACAAAGACCACGCAACAATGTCACCATGCAACATAGGGTCTTCATGGCGAAGCCCCTCCTTTTTTGTAAAAAAAATTAAATATTGTAAAATTTAATGGTTTTGGACCATATTCATTTGTATTTTGGAAACTATGGTATTGATTCCATGGTAATGTTGTGATGTAGTCCCTGATGTAATAGTATATATATGGATGAATAATAAAGAAGACATCTATCAAATTAATCCAGATCTATGTTTATGGTGATATTTTTGTGATCTGTACTTTGGAAAAAGGGCGAGGCAATGCAGTTTAGTGCACGGAGGCCTAGGTTTGCAACGTAGTGTGTAGACCATCTATAGCTTAGTACATAGACAACCTAGAGTTGTGTGTAGGAAAGAATTGCATTTTGTGCCAATTCTCTATTATAAGAAATATTTCTTGTGGGTGTAGTCCCACATTGGGATGAACAATGGTAAAATTTGTGTCTCATGCGTTGATTTTCTTATTATCTACACTTTATTTCAATACTATGAAGTTCATGGATGGTTATGTTATGTTTAAGTGATGAAAGCAATTATACAAAGTAATATATATAAGTGCGAAGTAATTGATGTATGCAAAGTATTTTATAAGCATGAAAGCATAAATAAAATACAAAAGTGACACATCGCAGTATCTCTCAATTTGTAGAAACCTAGTTCTACAACCTCCCATAGTCACTTCAGGTGAGACTGTGACTTGCAGGTCATTTTTAAAAGTGCTAGTCATTGAGGGTTTCGTTGGTGTGCAATAAAAGTAAAACCTAGGTCATCTCAACCTAAGACAACAATATCAGACTATGGATTGTGGTAAATCCTAGAGATTAGGAGATAGGAAAATTCCTCATGGTGTAGGTTGATAAATCGGTGGCACCCATTTTTATTTATGGCTTAGTGATTTGATGAGGATTTTGGTAAAGCTCTGTTGATGAGGGTGAGGTGGTTTATCCTCAGGAAGCCTTGGTTGATTCTCTTGGTTTTGACTCCCACACTCATGCCTAGAATATGGCACGGGGGTGATTGGCAGAAGAGAGATTTGGCTCAGCCAATCTATCGAGTGGAACATGGTAGTCCCATAACAAGTTGGATTTTTCATTCATTAATAAGAGTTTCTTCTCCTTGGTATTTTATGTGTTCATATGTGGCATTTATGTTTGTATTATCCTTGTTAATTCAGTTATATATATGTTGGTTATGAGCATGTTTTATGATAGTGATAATGTATAGCTCTCATCATGTTTTGATTGATAAATATATGAATAATGAATATACTACCTAATAGATGATAATGTAGCTAATGTGATAAGGCATCAATGCTTCCTGACGAATACCAGATAAGTATGAGACCCCTATGCTCAGATCTATTATTATGACCCGTAGATTACATGTTCATGATCTGTTTAACAAAATGTATGTCATGGTTAGGCTCGGTTATGTCAATTACTTAATCAAGTTTTGTCTTAGAGGATTTTTCTTGGTGTCATTTATTGTCTTGTAAATTATCATCAAGTTCTAGGTAGTGGTTTTGGAGACTAGCCCTGGAAAAGTGACTTAAATTGCGTAGTCTCTGCCAAAACACGGCTGAAAAAAGTTGTAGATTCTCCCTTGCATGCATTGTGGGAGCTAGTATAGGGTTCGAGTCACATGCAGGCCTTGTTATGGAAGTGACTAGGGGTTAAATTCATTTAAATTGTAGGTTAATTAATGGGTTTGGAGCCTGAGTTGTGGATTAGCTCCTGGGGGTCATGTAGAACTTGAGGAGGTATATAAAGTGTTCATTAATCGGTTCCACTTCCTTAACTACACTTAGGGCTTTGAATCATACCATATTAAATCTTCATCACATATTTACCCCGGTGGACCAATTAGCTTGCGTAAATGTGGGAGGAGGGTGTTATAGTGATTAACTTGAAATTTAAATGATATATGAGTTCTCTAGAACTTTTGAATATATGTGGTTGGGAATTTTGAGATAACACTTAAGTAATATTTTTAATAGATTTCTCATCTGGCTCATACACCTACCGTCTTTGGATATATACAATCAAACTTCACTGACATGCCACTAGGGTAAACACCACATGGGTCACTAGTGAGTCTCTACCATTTTTATTTCTCTATTCGAGAAGAAGAGCGTCACATTCAGCTCACTCTAGGGTTTATCAACTTTTAACTTATTAAGGACTATCTCACCCTAATTATGTTATCACAGTAGGCTATTAGAAAGCCAAAATCACTCGTACCATTTTCTTTTCTGCAAGGGTAATACACTTAGCCATTGTTTTCTACTGATTGGTTTTCATAACAATATTTGATCTTTTGACATATTAAACTATTTTTTTTTCTTTTCATGGTTTCTCCTATTCCGCATCCACCAAACATAGTATGGTATCTATATAGTTCCCAAAACTCTTCATTTCTTAAACAAAAAATTATCTTCTTCTATCTAGCATATAGGTAAATTACTTACAGTTCCTCTCTCGTCTCATTCCCATTTCATTGGCTATAGATTTTTCATACAATAAACTAATTTTTGCATCCTTGTCTTTCTATAAGAATTACGGTCACTTCACACAATAGAAATGATTCATTCTTGCCACCCACAGGTACAATTTACTTTCTTATGACATGGGTTTTCTCTCGTAAGAGGCTCCGAATTCCTTTTTAAGGGTTCCATTCTTTATGGAATTTCTTCCTTATGGTTTACCTCTTTCTAACTATTAATTCTTGTCTAGTTGTTCGATTATTTTTTTTCACAAAACCTTTGGATTATTTGGAGAAAATTCAACTAAAAGGCAAATCCTCTACTCAATATCTTGACAACAACTCCCATCTAGTTTCCTTAATTTGTTTTTTAATTTCCACTTTACTTATTTTTCTAGTTCCCCATCAGACGATCACTAAACCCAACTCTATTGTCAAGGAAAAAATGAAATTTGGTTGTTGTTATATTTATAACTTCTGACTAGAAGTTAGCCTTTAAGGTGTTTGTTCCCATTAAATATTCTAGTTGTTTCTTTCATTGGTAAAGACTACAACCACTCTAGACATGACTCTTATTGTTAGTTTATGGTTGAAATCAACCCTTAGGGTTATGATATAATTTCTTGTTCCAATTGTATTTTTGAAGGTAAACTATGGCCTCTCTAACCATAACTTTTACTTTTAATCTTTGGTCAAAAATTGACAATTGTAAATGATTGTTGTGATCCTGTTTTATTTGGAACATAAGTTAATATTTCTTTCAAAAATTGTATCACACTCCTTTATTTTCTTTTTATTATATGTATCACACTCCTTTATTTTGGGTTATTGTTCTGAAAGTGTAAAGGCAAAAATCCCATTTTGGATGTGGTAGTTATATACAAATATGTTTATTAGTTTTTTTAATTTGTTAACGGTCATGTTTCATATGAGAAAGAAATTCATTTTCCTAATAGATATGATCTCCTTAAGATTTTCCCCAAACTTTTGTGTGTCTTAAAATGGATTTCACATTGATTTTTCTTTTTTCTTAAATCTATAAATAAAGTGTTCCTATTCCCTAATCCAATGATTGTGCCGAATAGTTAGGCACTAATCCTCTCTTTAAGAGACTATTGGTCATACAAATATCCCTTTCTCTATATATGTCTCTAAAGTTAAGGAAGGAAAACGGTTATTATCCAAAAGCATACCAAACACAAAATATCCATAGCATTAACCTCTTTTTTCTTTTTTAGAAAAATAATCCTTTTATACTATGACAAATGAAGAGAATTATTGATGTTAGTCAAAATTTTGCATTGTTAATGTTCAAGTGCAAAGATGTTGACAACCCTAAAGCCTTTCAAGGATATGAATCAAGTTTGAAATTTTATTTTCCTGAGGTTTCTAATTCATGTGATAAGATGTTTTAGGAATCTAACATGTTGCCTCCGAAAAGAGGTAAACAACATGAAGTGAAATTGTAGCAGCATGCATCATTGCTAAATATTGGTGTGAACAAGATGCCAGTGCTAAAGCATGCAGAGGTAAAAAAAGAAAATTCAAAGGCTATTTAAAAAAGAGGACATTTGTCCCAAAACATCAATTCTTGTGGATTTCATAATGTTTTGGTTGTGAAGAAGGATATTGGATTGTGATGGCGATCACATTTCTTGAAGAGTTGAGCCAAAAACAAGGCTAGACATCATAAGAATCATATGGCAACAATGTTCAAAGTGAAAGGAACTTGAAATTGTTTAAGTTTCCATTGATTGAAGACCGAGGAGGGAATTTTCAGATTCCTTCGAGGCAAGTTTTCTTTTCTGAAAATCTTTGGAAATTGCAGCAAGATGTTATCTTTCATAGAAAACAAAAGACTTTAAAAGTGAAGTACATTCATGAAAATCTCAAATTGACAAATCTAAGAAAATCTAAGTGGATTAAGACTGGAAGGATGAGGGAACTGTACCCTCATCTAAACTTTGACTGAAAATGAGCTTTTTGAGATCCAAAAGCTTCTAATGGGGAGAAATCATCCAATGGATTAGTTTAATGCTCAAAATTCAGAGTGCTTGGATTGGCTTGAAACTAGTTCCAAAGAAAATATCTTCTTTCCCTGAATCCAACGCAACTCATTTCACTCAAAACTGAAATTGGATGCTTATGTTATGGTATTCTGCTCAATTTGGTAAACAATTAAAAATTTTAAAATGAGTTTGTAGGGATGCCTAGTCAGTAACCTGTACACTGACCAGAAATTATCGTACAGGGTGACTAGACTTCCTATCAACCAATGGTATGGTGACAAGTGTCACGTTTTGGTTCTTTGGTAGTTGGTGTGATTCCATTGGTTGAATGGTCCTTGAGGTGGTATAATTAGGAGAGGCCACATGGGCCAATGGTGGGCTGACATGTGGCCTCCTACGATTGGTATAAAATTATGGTATGAGGCTGAATTTCCTCTACAAGTTTCGAACGCGAGACCAAATGTCTGCAAGCCAAACCCTCCACTGGCCAGCCTATGGCATTGCTTAGCTACTATGGTTCCAAAATACTATTTAAAGTTTCATAGTGCTCACATTGGGGGAGGGGAGCCAAGCTAAGCCCTATCCCCTAGCCACCCCAGCACCCACGGGACCGAAAGCATAGGGGTTAAGGGGCTAGGCATTAGCCTAGCCCACGGCAACAACCCCAACACTTAACCATTGGAGCCAATGCTTAAACCGAGTGGAAATGAGGATGGGGCCATCCCAAGCCCACGTGATGAGCCATACAACAAGGAGCATGTGGAGGAAGGGGGCCAACCCCAAGTAAAATTGATACCATAAGACCAGGGGCATGGAAAACCCAAAGGAGTTGGAGTTATTCCCTATAATCTTGGCCCCCAATATGGTCATATGCACCAACATGGTTGAGATTTTCAGAATTGTGGGCTTAATGGGAAAACTAACCATCCTACAATTTTGCCTGTTGGGTAGGATTGTAGGCTAGATTTACGTGTCAATTTTGGGTTTGGGGTGCTCAAGCAAGGTTTAGACCGAATTTGGAGGATGATTAGCTATAAAATTAGGCAAAAACTTGAAACGGCCATAACTTAGTCAATTTTTGGCCAAATGAGGCGTAGAAAGAACCAAAATGGGGGTTTTTGACAGTGATGGATCCATTGGAGACATCACTTTTACTGTTTTATCTATGATAAATCATGAAAACACACTTTTGAATACTTAATGAAAGATTCCCTCCATTGCAAGCTAGACTAGGAGATGTAGCCTACAAGAGGGGTGAACTCCTTTATCATGTTTCGTGTTATGTGTTTTAGATATGCTTATTTTGTCTCTGTTTGGCTGTAAATTGTGGTCAAATTCACTTGTTTTCTATGTTTAGTAAATTTATCCCCTACCTAAAACACATATAACTTTCACCTGCAAATTTTTACAAATATTCAAGTTTACATATTCAGATCATTGTATTATCAAAGCAACATGTTATTTTGAAGGTTTGATTTGTTTGCAATTGTTTTTTGGATGCTTACAAGGTTGAAGCTCAAAAGAGGAGAAAGAGAATTTGTGGAGCCAAGATCTTAATTTTTTCAAGGAGAACAAATACACCTCAAGCTTCAATAGTCATGGCACATGCAGAGGGACTTGAAAGGATGTTTGTAGATGAAATAAATTTCAAAAAGGAATTCATTGAGATCTATGAAATGGTAAAGTTTCTTTATTAAGAGAGAAATTAAAGGTTGTATGGAGAGAGGTCAAAATTTCTAGAAGGAGATCGATGGAAAGGAGACATGCCTCCAAAGGGTAATGGAGGGAATTGTGACAAACCACTACCTTCACCTCCATCATTCTCATCCTCATCTTCATCCTCATCTTCTACTTCTTCTACCCATTGACAAAAAAAAAACTCCAAATTCTCTAAAAGGACATGGCAAAATTCCTTTGCTTAAGCTTGATATTAAGTTTGAATTTCCTATGTACAATGGAGAGTGATTGGATAATTGGCTTCATCGTATTGAAGTGTATTGTAGGATACAAAGAATCAAAGATGTGGATACCAAGGTTCAACTCGCTTCTCTTAGATTGGAAGGTGCGACACTTATTTGGTGCGAAGGCAAAACTTAAGAGGACATCAAGAAACATGGTAAGGTTTTATCCTCTTGGAATGATTTTTTTGTTACAATAATAAGGTAGTTTTATCCACTAACATACATACAAAAAGATATTATGGATTGGAAAACCTTTAGTAAAGTTAAGGGGAAAATGTGAAATCTTATACTCAATAATTTAGGAAAAGAGCTCTGATTTTGGGTATAGATTTGTCTTCTCAAGATACTTTGCTCAAATACAATGGACGGTTGCATATTTACTTGAGACATACCATTCTCTTGTTTAACCCTAAAAAACTAGATGAATTTTGTGTATAGGAAACTCATTTAGAGGCAAGAGAGAAATATATTTATGAAGAAACTAGTGAGAAGTCATTCAAGTATGGAAAAGAAAAAGGAAAAGGCAAAGGCAAAGATAAAAACAATATTGTAGTTAAGAAACAAGGAGATAATATCACATGTAAACATTATTCTAAAGAAGGCCATGATGAAGACTGCTATTGGAAACTTCATCATGAAATGAGATCCAAAAAGTTTAATAACAAGGAGAAAGACAAGATTGTTGTAACTACACAGAAAGATTTAGTTTCTAGTTCCAGGGATGAAACAAACTCACAACCATGGGTTCGAAATGTAAGGACATTGTAAGTACTAGTTCTTCAAATTGCCTCAATGATACTAAATATGAAAAAACAAAAATAGAGCTTTTCCACATTAGAGTCATTTCAAAACATACCAAGATAGATACACTGTTTGATAGTGCTTCACAAGAAAATCTTATCTTAGAAGACAATTTTAAGAAGTTGAATTTAAAAAACATTCCTCATCCTAAACCTTATCCTTTAGGTTGGGTATGTGAGAATACAAAATTTTAGGTGATGAAGAAATGCATACTTAGATTTACAATTACTGCAAACTTTTTTGATGAGGTTGAACTTGATGTAGTTCCAATTAATATATGTGGTATTGTTTTGGGAAGTCCATATCTTTATGATAGGAAAGATATTTTTCATTCCCATTAGAACTCATATCATTTGTTCAAGAATGGTATTGAGTACATTGTTAGAGCACATAACAAGAAATTGAGTTCATCTCTTATGAATGTTGGACAAATGAAGACAATTGTTAATGCTAATCAAAAATTTTCATTGTTAATGTTCAAGTACAAAGATTTTTAGGAACTTAAAGCCTTTCAAGGATATGAATTAAGTTTGAAATTTGATTTTATTGAGGTTTCTAATTCATGTGATAAAAAAATTTAGGAGTCTAACATGTTTCCTCCAAAAAGAGGTAAACAACATAAAGAGAAATTATAGCAAGATGCATTATTGTTGAACATTGGTGTGAACAAGATGCCAGTGTTAAAGCATGTACTGGTCAAAAAAAGATGCAAAGGATATTTGGAAAAGAGGACATCAGTCCAAAAACATCAGTTCTTGTGGGTTTCATAATGTTTTGGATCTGAAGAGGGCTACTGCATGGTGATGGCGATCACATTTGGTGAAGAGTGGAGCCAAAAACAAGGCTAGACATCCTAGACATCTTTATGGCGATTGTTTTCAAGGTGAATGGAACTTGAAATTGTTTAAACTTCATTGATTGAAGACCGAGGAGGTAATTTTTATATTCCTTCAAGGGAAGTTTTGTTTTTTGAAAATCGTCGGAAATTGCAGCAAGATGTTACCTTTGACAAAAAGACAAAGACTTCAAAAGTGAAGTACATTCATGAAAAGATCGAAGCGGTAACTCCAAGCAAAGATAAGTGGATTAAGATTGGAAGGGTGAGGGAATAGTACCCTCATCTAATTTTTTACTTAAAATGAGATTTTATATGTCCAAAAGCTTCCAATGGGGAGGAATCATCTGGCGGATCAATTTAATGCTCAAAATTCAAAGTGCTTAGATTTGATCAAAACTGGTGCCAAAGAGAATATCTCATTGCCCTAAAGCGAAAGCAATGTGTTTCACTCAAAACCGAAATCGGATGCTCCTGATATCACGTTCTAATTGATTTGGCAAACAATTAAAAATTTTAAAATGAATTTGCAGGGATGCCTGGTCAAAAATCCATACGCTGACTGGACAGTGATCATACAGGGTGACTAGAATTCCTATCAACCAATGGTATGGTGATAAGTGTCACATTTTGATTCGTTGGCGATTGGTGTAATTCCATTAGTTGAATGGCAATTGAGGTGGTCTAATTATCAGAGGCCACATGGGCCAATGGGTGGATGTTGCATAGCCTTGTGAGATTGGTGTAAAATTATGGTATGAGGTTGAATAGCCTTCATGAGTTTCGAATGCCACACCAACAGTTTGCCAGGAAAACCCTCCACGGACCCGCATATGGCATTACTTAACTACTATGGTTCCAAAATCATATTTAAAGTTTCAGAGTGAACACATTAGGGCAGGTGGGTTAGGCTAAGCCCTAACCCCTAGCCACCCCAGTGCCTATAGGACTACAGGAAGAGGGACCAATGGGCTAGGCCTTAGCCTAAACTGCAGCTAGAGCTACAACACTTAACCATCAGAGCCAACACTTAGACTGAGCAGAAATGAGGAGGGGGCTAGCCCAAGGCCACGTGATGGGCTATAGAACTAGGAGTGTGTGAAGGAAGGGGGCCAGCCCTAGGTCATATCGGTACCATAACACCAAGGTTGCAAAAACCCCAAAGGGGTTGGAATTAGGCCCTACAATCTCGACCACTAGTGCGGTCATGTGCGCCAACATGACCGAGATTTTCAGAATTGGGGGCCTAATGGGTGAACTAACCATCCTACAATCTGGCTCGTTGAGTGGGATTGTAGGCCATATTTGCGCGCCTGTTCTGGGTTTGGGGTGCTCAAGCCAGGTTTAGGTCGAATTTGGAGGATGATTAGCTATAAAATTGGGCAAAAACTTGAAACTTGCATAACTTACATAATGTTTTGCCAAATGAGGTGTATAAATAACCAAAATGGAGGTATTTGATAGTGATGGATCCATTGTGGACATCAATTTTACTGTTTTAGCTATGTAAAATCATGAGAGCACACTTTTTAACACTTAATGAAGGAGGACCTGCATTGGAAGCTATACTAGGAGATGTAGCCTAGGAGAGCGGTGAACTCCTTTATCATGTTTTGTGTTATGTGTTTAAGATATGTTTTTTTTTTCTTTATTTGGCTATAAAATGTGGTTAAATTCACTTGTTTTATGTGTTTAGTAAATTGATCCTCTCCCTAAAACACATATAATGTTCACTTGTAAATTGTTAAAAATATTCAAGTTTCCATATTCATATCATTTTGGTATCAGAGAAATAGTTTATTGTGAAGGTTTGATTTATTTTCAAGTGTTTTTATGATGCTTACAAGTTTGAAGCTCAAAGGAGGAGAAGGAGAACTTGTGGAGCCAAGATATCAAATTGTTTCAAGGAGAACAAATACAGAAGTCATGGCAAATGAAGAAGGTATTGAAGTGATGTTTGAATATGAAATAACTTTTAGAAAAACATTCTTTTAGTTGTACAAAATTGTAAAGTTTCTTTATGGCTAGAGAAATGAAAGGTTGTATGGAGAGAGCTCAAAACGTCCAGAAGGAGATGGAGGAAAAGGAGACAAACCTCAAAAATGTATTGGAGGGAATGGTGACAAACCACCACCTTAACCTTTGTCATCCTCATCCTCATCTTCTACTTCTTCTACCCTTTCACAAAAACAAACAACTCCAAATTCTCCAAAAGAACATGGTGAAACTCCTTTTCTTAAGCTTGATATTAAGTTTGAATTCCCTATGTACAATGGAGAGGTAAATGCAGAGAGATTGGATAATTGGGTTCTTTGTATTGAAGTGTATTACATGATACAAAGAATCAGAAAAGATGAAACCAAGATTCAACTTTCTTCTCTTATATTGGAAGGTGCAACACTTATTTGGTGTGAAACTAGTCATAAGGAAAGCTCATACAAGATGCACACTCTTACAAGTAATATAATGTAGGTTATTTATTCCTCTAATAATGTAGGTGTACTCATTGTGTCCCCTTCTCCAAAGAATGTAGATGTCTTCATAGAAGAATCAAATAAAGATAGACTAGGAAAACGGAATATAAAGATAGTGAGTCATAAGGTAGGTAAACCTAGAAGAATAATAACATATATAAATAATGACCATAGCATACGACTAAAGAGATGGTTTGCTTGACTAAAAAATAATTCTTTTCTCAATTCTTCTTGGAAGCATGATTAAAGAATTTTGATAGGGTGCAGAAATGAGAATAGAAAGCCAGTCGATGGTGAAGAGGACATGGATTGGTAGTAGAGCGAAGTCTAGAGATAGGGATGGAGAAGGTTGGGATGTCCAGAGAATCAAAGGGATCGAAAAAGGAAGTGTCATATATATAAGAAAAAATATTAATAAAAAAATCAAAGTGTGTGTACAGAATTTGTATGCATATATAACAATCAATACACACGCGCACACACACACACATAGAGAGAGAGAGAGAGAGAGAGTGCTATATTATATGCATATACATTTTCTATTTAAGAATCTGAATGAGATGTTATATGTATTAAATTTTAAAGTGTGAATCATAAATAAAATTAATTTCAATGTCAACTAGGTATATATATTATATAAAAAATAAAGTGAAAATAAGAAATTTATTATAGTTAAATAATTTTGTTAGTGTGTTGCTCAAAACTAGCATAGATCCATCTAAATCTAGATTTACTAAAAGTTGAAAGGAATCAAATATCTCGAGGTGAAAACCTTTCCTCAATTTCTACAATCTAAAGGTGTTTTGCATCTTAAGAGATTTGATCCCTCTCAGTGGTTGGTAGATCCAGAGTTAGATGGATCTATGCCGGTTAGTATCAACAACTAGAGAAAAGGCCCTCTAGGTCATTCCAGTCTAAAATATGTCAATGGTACCACCATCGTGGCCACCTTCCTAACCATAAAATCTTGACTGTGTCATTTAATATAAATTATAGTGCCAATATTGCTCTCTCCCAAGTAAGATTCCATGTCCATGTATTCCTTTGAATTAATTTTGGTGAACTTTGGTATTAATGCATATAAATTAACATAAAATAGTAGAGAAAAGGTGGTAAGTTGATCAATTTGTATGGGATTGGGGTAAGCATAATAATTTGTAACACTCAAGCCCTTAATCATTCATCTAGATCACTTCTTTAGAGTCTCAATGAACATAATATTGATAGCTACTCTTAATAAAAATTACTTCATATTGTCTTTGTGGGTCTACCTTTAGTAGAAAAGTTTTTATAAGCTAGGTTCATCATGTTTATATTAATTTCAAGCTAGATTCAAGGTTAGGGTCAAGCAAAAAAAAGGTTTAAGTTCATTAGCATTGTAACCTACCTCTGTATGTTGTTCCATCTCAACTATCATAGCTTGACCTATTTTTTACTAACACATTCTTCATTGGAGTATGAATATGACTCATGAAAATCCCAATCCGTATGTGAAGCTTTTCCACCACTTTTCTTAACCCCTTGTGTAGGTTGATGCAATGGGTGTCACTATTTGAAGATTAAATAAATTCATATAAAAGGATCTTTATAGACACATCAATGAGAGAATCCTTATTCCCTCTTAATCAAATGGGGTAGTAAAGTGGAAGCAATCGATTCAAAATGATTATTTATTGTAGGCTTAAGTTTGAAGAGTGCATGACTATTGCAAATTACAGATGTCAAACTATCAATGGATACTTGGAATGCCCTTCATAAAAACATCAAGGGATGCTTGGAATTTCATTCTTAAAAACATGGAATATCCTTCTTAAGATATAAGAGCTCTAGGTACCTTTTCGATAAGGGAGATTAGGGATCAATAAGAGTTAGATAGAAATATGATATAAATGTAGTGAATTTAGAATTTACTTTCCACTTTTTGTACCTACTACTAATGTATGCATATGATAATAAGTATAAGATTACCTACTAATGAATTGCATGCATGTGTAATTTGTACCTAAACCTCAAAGTTCTGAGTGGAACCCATTTACAAGACCAAGCTTTGCACGCAAGTCACTTTTTAGGAGGAAGGTGGATTATGATAGCATTGAATTGTGCATAATGAAATGGTGATGTTAAGTTATAACTACTAGCACAACCACATTAAAATTATTAATGTGGTTGATATAGCCAAAGACTTCATAAACCATGGTCAACCATTCAATGAAAGATTAAACCCACAATATCTAAACCCTACACTAATGTGGTTGATATATGTCTAAGGCTTCATTTGTATCTACCATTGATAAATATATATTAATAAAAATAATATTTTTATAAACCCAAGAGATTGATATTATAAACCCAAGGGATTAATATTATAAACCCAATGCATATAAACCCTATGATACATATTATAAAAATTAAAATAAACATGGTTGACCATGGTTGACTTTCATATTGAGGCAATCCTTGTTAACACTATTAAACCCAAGGGTTTGATGTTATAAACACAAGGGATCAATACTAAAACCTGAGGGGATTATGAACCCAAGGGATTAATATTAAACCGAGAAGACTAATATTATAAACCCTAAGATAAATATTATAAACACTAAAATAAACATGATTGGCAATAGTTGATTTTCATATTGAGGCAACCATTGTCACAATGTGACATCCAACCATGATTGACCATGGTTGGCTATGATTGACGATGGTTGACCATGATTGATATTATAGACTTGATGGAATAATAAACCCAAGGGATTGGTATTATAACCCCAAGGGA
>APFE030992274.1:115086-152208 GCA_000404065.3 Pinus taeda | reverse complement strand
AGAATAGGGAGCTAAATAATAATGTTAGTGGTTAATATGGAGATGGTAAGAAAGCGCTAAGTTCGGGAGAGCTTAGGCTATTACAAGGGGATAGGACCATACTTTAGAAGAAAATATGGAACAACTTTGAGTAAAGCAGATCTTTACTCAAGCCAGTGTTATGAAGATGATGGAACTTAAGAGGTGTCAAGCAGATCGACCTCTTTTGGGGATGTTAGTTAATGATCGGGGGAAAGCAGAGGAGGGGAGTTAGTTATACCTCATTTGAGCCTTTTTCTTACACATCTTTGCTGATTATGTTCTGCATGATATGATACCTGCAAACTTGGAACTTGTCAGCAATTCAACAACCTCAAAACTACCTACCCAACCTACTTGCCTAGCATTTTTTCTTCTTTTGCTTGGGGGTGCACTTAGACTTGCAAACCCATCATACATTTTCTTTTGATGTTTTCCTATCTACATACTACCCTTATTCTTCGGAGCCCAAAGAAGCTTGGCTCTCTGCTTCTCTACCTATTAAAATCTAGATAAACTGTTTGGAAAGATTTACAATCTATATATTCTAAAACAGGAAATTTAAACCTAGGGAGACCAAGATTAAACTGTTTGGACCTCCCTTTAACTAAAATAGCGATGCCGGGATAACTTTACAAAATTTGAGGGCAATTGGATGAACTTGAAGTAGCCTTCTTCACTTGGAAACTGTTTGAGCAAATATGGAGCATTGCAGCAAGAAAAGTACAAAATATTTGGCCTGTGAAATGCCAATCATGAAAAATGAGTAACCTGCTGCAGCAGGAAGCTAACAGTGGCTCCACTCGGGGATGGCTTCTCCTCGTGAGAAGTCAAGAACAGCAGGCTAGAACGCCTTGGTTTTTAGTTTCTTGTTGTCTTCTGCAAAACTTGTTTTCTCCGGCCGCTTTATTCCTTCTACCTACCTACCCTAACCAGCAGTTACTTTGCCGTTAGGTGAAATCAAACAACCAGTGTAGCCATTTAAGCAACTGTGAAACGAGATAAACTTGCTGACTGACAGTTTCTGAATGTAAAAGCGTCATTCGGGCATATGCTTTTATAACCAAAATTGTGGCATCTATCACTTGTTGCTGAAGCATACGGTCTTCACTGAGGAAACATGTTAACAAAAGTGGGTTAAACCGAAGTTCCATGTAGTCTGCAATTGGATCGATGAACTTACCCTATGAGAGAACTTATTCTTCTTCTTCTTGGTCAGACGGAGCAGCTGCGTCCTCGGTGGTAAGCCTGGCAGTCGACCGTTCTGTTTCTGTCTTGCCAATAGAATCATGCAGAGTTTGTGAATCAGTAGGGAGCAGCATCTTCTCCTAAGTTGGGGACGGGAGACTTCGGCATGATTCAGGATCTTCTGGGTCGGACAAAGTAGTTGCATCTTCGGTGATGAGCCTAGCAGTTGATCCTTCTGTCTTTCCCTTGGAACCCAGATCATACAGGTTCTGCAGGTCCTCAGGCAACAGTGCTTCCTCCTGAATAGGGAAGTGGAGGCTTCGGCATGATTCCGGGTTCTTTGGGTCGAATGGAGTAGCTGCATCTTCGGTGATGAGCCTAGCAGCTGATCCTTCTGTCTTTCCCTTGAAACTCAGATCATACTCAAACAGTAATTCAGGAGACAACACTATTTCCTTGTGAACTGGAGGAGGAAGATTTCGGTAAAACTCTTGAGGGTTGCGGAAATCATAAGACTGTCTCTGAGCTCCCAAGAGTTCAATTTCATTCTCATATTTTTCCACAACCAACTCAAGGAAAAGTTTATTCCGGCCCCCTGGTATTTTTGACAATACCGCTCTGAAAAATTCTTCATTAAACTCAAACTCTAATAAACTTTCTCTACATTTATCTAAAGCTTCATCTAAAGGAAGTTCCTCCCAGGATTCGGTCATTTTCTCTTATTGTTAATACATGGGGCACTTGGCTGTAACATTTGGTTCGTTCCTCAGTGGAGCCTTTGATTGAAATTGAAGTGGAGTCGCCAGGTGGATGCCTAGACTCTGAAGTGTCTGATCTTTGTCCACCATCAAAGATCAGAACTAAGCGTGACAAGCTTTGAAGAACAGGAGCACTTCCTCCAATGGGGTTTAAAGATGAACAGAGCGCTTGAATCCCCAATGGAGTGCGCAGATGCAGGTCGACCGAGGCTTTTACAAGTCGGTTTCTTCCTCTGTAGGGCTGCAGACTAGTTGCATTGATTTATCTGAGGAGTTCCCCAGCGGAGTCGCCATTATGTTATCACTCAGGTTGTCCCTAGGCTCCTAATAGGGATACGGCCAAGGTAACCACAAACCAATCTTTTGATTGCAGGTTCTAGCCCAACTGCAATCGGAGAGGGCTCTCTCCTTTTGATTCAACCTTAGTTGATGATTTTAGGCTAGCTTTCTGACTTCAAGGGAATGTTGACTGTGATTGGAAAGAAGATAGGATTCTCGAACAAAGAGGCACATTTAGGTATTATAAGTTTCGAACCATTGGGAATGGAGTGACAGATTGAGGCATGCGAGCGTTTTCTTGGTCACAAGGGGATACGGAGCGGGAGAGCCACACATGATACAATACTCGGTCTGCTGAAAGTACGGAATGAACATCAGGGATGAAAGGCAAAAGAGAATCATTCCATCATGCTGACAAAGAGGAGAAGTGGATGAGTGGGATCCCGGAGTAGTTAAGAATTCCTAAGACATGCACTCATATGTGAAAGAAACAGGGAAAACCAGATCATTTAAGAATACAAGCTCATAACTATTTCTGAAGAAAACATTGAAAAACGTAGAAATTGAACATAAGGTGTATTGGAACAAATCTTAAGCTATTCTTTTTTCCTGCAATTTAGAAAGGCGGAAAGATGATAAAAACATAAAATAAAATAGGGGAGAAGAACACTTATTGGATCATGTAGAGACACAGGAATTCCGTGATCATTCCTTGGCCAAGAGAAAACATCAAGTTGTTTCACAATCCATGCTTTCAGCAATCTTTGATTATGGAAATTATGACAGTTACAGTGCGAGTCTCTGCTCGGAGAAAATGCTAGAAAGAAGACTGACCAACAACTACTACCAACCAACCCACCCATCACAACATGGCTTAGGGTGGTATTTATAAACAAAATATCGGAAAGACATCATTACAAGTGACCTTGACAAGTCTTCTTAGGACTCTTCAAAAATCTAAGTGTTGCTGGAATTAAATGCAAGTAAATATTTTTGGCTGCGCTGGGGCCGTTGGATCGGAACAGGTGACGAGGTGGCCCTTGGGGACCAGATGCGGTGTTGCTGGAATGATTGTGCTTTGGGGGCTACAGTTCGGCTCTGGTGTGAATTGAATGTGCAATAATTATGATTTGAGAGCTTCAAATAGTTTCGCCCTCTTTCTATGAATCTGCTGGAAGATATTAAATTTTCTCTTGCTTCGGGCCGCTGCTCAAAATATTCGCTGATACACTTTGCCGCTACATTGATGGTTTCCGCCGTCGACTGATACTCTTTGACACGCTTGATGCCTGCTAATTTGATCTGATACACTTTAAACTCTGTGATTGATCTGCTGTTGTCTTTAAACCGGATCCTTTTGGCACGATCGGGCGATTTTCGGGCTTTTTCGGCACGCAATGGGCTCAGAAATCATAAGATTCCCTGAAGATTCCTCGAAATGGCCTATTTCCCGTAGCGAAACCGCGCATCGAAAACTGCCTCGGTTTCTTGATCTGGAACTTCGAAGTGCGATTTCTTTTCCTGTGCGAATTTTTTGGCTTTCTGGCTGCTGACGTAAGCATGGCGTCAGCTGTACGGCAGATGACGTCAGTTGTGGGTCCCTGGTACAGAGCGACGTGATGAGATGCTGGAGGTAATGTGGTGAAGAGACTCCGATGCGATATCACGATATCGCATTGGCAGGGAATGGGGGGGGGGTAATTGGTTTGGAGACTTGGCGCTTGCGATCGCCGATCGGCGATATCGCAATATCGCATCGGCGGAGACGGAAAGGTGAATGGATTGGACACTCGGCGCTTGTGACCACCGATCCCCGATATCGCAATATCGCATCGGCGAGGAACGGATGGGTGATGACTTGCATGAAGATGAGAGTGCGAGGTTGCGATGCGAAACAGCTTTGAGGAGGAAAGAGCAAGTAAGTGGGTGTGAAGGGAATTTGAGGTTTCGGAAGGGGTCCGTTTACCTCAGAGGGATTTTGTACTTTGTAAGGAGTCCATTGTATCTGGGAGGTGGTTTTGGAGGTCAGGGGTTCTTGCTGAGTTTCAGATAAACTGAGCAATTCCCGGGAGTTCTTATGGTTATTTTTCAACTAGGGGAAGGGATATTACGTAGGGGGATTTTACTTAATATTAATAAGGGGATGGAAAGAATAGGGAGCTAAATAATAATGTTAGTGGTTAATATAGAGATGGTAAGAAAGCGCTAAGTTCGGGAGAGCTTAGGCTGTTACAAGGGGATAGGACCATACTTTAGAAGAAAATATGGAATGACTTTGAGTAAAGCAGATCTTTACTCAAGCCAGTGTTATGAAGATGATGGAACTTAAGAGGTGTCAAGCAGATCTTGACCTCTTTTGGGGAAGTTAGTTAATGATTGGGGAGAACAGAGAAGGGGAGTCAGTTATACCACTTTTGAGCTTTTTTGCACACAAACCTTTGCTGATTATGTTCTGCATGATATGATACCTGAAAACCTGGAGCTGGTCAGCAATTCAACAACCTCAGAACTACCTACCCAGCCTACTTGCCTAGCGTTTTTTTCTTCTTTTGTTTGGGGGTGCACTTAGACTTGCAAACCCGTCATTCATTTTTCTTTTGATGCTTTCCTATCTACATACTACCCTTATTTCTTCTGGAGCCCAGATTAAGCTGTTAGGCTCCTCTACTTCTCTACCTATCTAAGAATCTGCCAAGATTAAACTGTTTGGACAGATTTACAATCTCTATATTCTAAAACAGGAAATTTAAACCTAGGGAGACCAAGATTAAACTGTTTGGACCTCCCTTTAACTAAAATAGCGATGCCTGGATAACTTTACAAAATCTGAAGGCAATTGGATGAACTTGAAGTAGCCTTCTTCACTTGGAGACTGTTTGAGCAAATATGGAGCATTGCAGCAAGCAAAGTACGACATATTTGGCCTGTGAAATGCCAATCATGAAAAATGAGTAACCTGCTGCAGCAGGAAGCTAACAGTGGCTCCACTCGGGGATGGCTTCTCCTCGTGAGAAGTCAAGAACAACAGGCTAGAACGCCTTGGTTTTTAGTTTCTTGCTGTCTTCTGCAAAACTTGTTTTCTCCGGCCGCTTTATTCCTTCTACCTACCTACCCTAACCAGCAGTTACTTTTCCGTTAGGTGAAATCAAACAACCAGTGCAGCCATTTAAGCAACTTTGAAACGAGATAAACTTGCTCACTGACAGTTTCTGAATGTAAAAGCATCATTCGGGCATATGCTTTTATAACCAAAATTGTGGCATCTATCACTTGCTGCTGAAGCATACGGTCTTCACTGAGGAAACACGTTAACAAAAGTGGGTTAAACCGAAGTTCCATGTAGTCTGCAATTGGATCGATGAACTTACCCTGTGAGAGAACTTCTTCTGCTTCTTCTTGGTCAGACGGAGCGACTGCGTCCTCGGTGGTAAGCCTGGCAGTCGACCGTTCTGTTTCTGTCTTGCCAATAAAATCATGCAGAGTTTGTGAATCAGCAGGGAGCAGCATCTTCTCCTGAGTTGGGAACGGGAGACTTCGGCATGATTCGAGATCTTCTGGGTCGAACGAAGTAGTTGCATCTTCGGTGATGAGCCTAGCAGCTGATTCTTTTGTCTTTCCTTTGGAACCCAGATCATACAGATTCTGTAGGTCCTCATGCAACAGTGCTTCCTCCTGAATAGGGAAGTGGAGGCTTCGGCATGATTCCGGGTTCTTTGGGTCGAATGGAGTAGCTGCATCTTCGGTGATGAGCCTAGCTGCTAATCCTTCTGTCTTTCCCTTGAAACTCAAATCATACTCAAACAGTAATTCAGGAGACAACACTATTTCCTTGTGAATTGGAGGAAGATTTTGGTAAAACTCTTGAGGGTTGCGGAAATCATAAGACTGTCTCTGAGCTCCCAAGAGTTCAATTTCATTCTCATATTTTTCCACAACCAACTCAAGGAAAAGTTTATTCCGGCCGCCTAGTATTTTTGACAATACCGCTCTGAAAAATTCTTCATTAAGCTCAAACTCTGATAAACTTTCTCTGCATTTATCTAAAGCTTCATCTAAAGGAAGTTCCTCCCAGGATTCGGTCATTCTCTCTTATTGTTAATACATGGGGCACTTGGCTGTAACATTTGGTTCGTTCCTTAGTGGAGCCTTTGATTGAAATTGAAGTGGAGTCGCCAGGTAGATGCCTAGACTCTAAAGTGTCTGATCTCTATCCACCGTCAAAGATCAGAACTAAGCGTGACAAGCTTTGAAGAACAGGAACAATTCCTCCAGTGGGGTTTAAAGATGAACAGAGCGCTTGAATCCCCAATGGAGTGCGCAGATACAGGTCGACCGAGGCTTTTACAAGTCGGTTTCTTCCTCTGTAGGGCTGCAGACTGGTTGCATTGATTTATCTGAGAAGTTCCCCAGCGGAGTCGCCATTATGTTATCACTCAGGTTGTCCCTAGGCTCCTAATAGGGATACGGCTGAGGTAACCACAAACCGATCTTCTGATTGTAGGTTCTAGCCCACCTGCAATTGGAGAGGGCTCTCTCCTTTTAATTCAACCTTAGTTGATGATTTTAGGCTAGTTTTCTGACTTCAAGGGAGTGTTGTTTGTGATTGGAAAGAAGGTAGGATTCTCGAACAAAGAGGCACGATAAGGTATGATAAGCTTCGAACCATTGGGCATGGAGTCACGGATTGAGGCTTGCGAGCGTTTTCTTGGTCCCAAGGGGATACAGAGCGGGATAGCCACACAGGATACAACTTTCTGTCTGCTGAAAGTACGGAGTGAACATCAGGGATGAAAGGCAAAGGAGAATCATTTCATCATGCTGACAAAGAGGAGAAATGGATGAGTGGGATCCCGGAGCAGTTAAGAATTCCTAAGACATGCACTCATATGTGAAAGAAACAGCGTAACCCGAATCATTTAAGAATACAAGCTCATAATTCTTTCTGAAGAAAACATTAAAAAACGCAGAAATTGAACTTAAGGTGTATTGGAACAAATCTTAAGCTATTCTTTTTTCCTGCAATTTAGAAGGCGGAAAGGTGGTAAAAAAACATAAAATAAAACAGAGGAGAGGAACACTTATTGGATCATGTAAAAGCACAGGAATTCCGTGATCATTCCTTGGCCAAGAGAAAACATCAAGTTGTTTCGCAATCCATGCTTTCAGCAATCTTTGATTATGGAAATTATGACAGTTACAGTGCGAGTCTCTGCTCGGAGAAAATGCTGGAAAGAAGACTGACCAACAACTACTACCAACCAACCCACCCATCACAACATGGCTTAGGGTGGTAATTATAAACAAAATATCGGAAAGACATCATTACAAGTGACCTTGATAGGTCTGCTTAAAACTCTTCAAAAATCTAAGTGCTGCTGGAATTAAATGCAAGTAAATCTTTTTGGCTGCGCTGGGGCCGCTAGATCGGAACAGGTGACGAGGTTGCCCTTGGGGACCAGATGCGGTGCTGCTGGAGTGACTGTGCTTTGGGGGCTACAGTTCGGCTCTGGTGTGAATTGAATGTGCAATAATTATGATTTGAGAGCTTCAAGTAGTTTCGCCCTCTTTCTATGAATCTACTGGAAGATATTAAATTTTCTCTTGCTTTGGGCCGCTGCTCAAAATATTCGATGATACACTTTGCCGCTACATTGATGGCTTCCGCCGTCGACTGATACTCTTTGACACGCTTGATGCCTGCTGATTTGATCTGATACACTTTAAACTCTGTGATTGATCTGTTGCTGTCTTTAAACCGGATCTTTTTGGTACGATCGGGCGATTTTCGGGCTTTTTCGGCGCGCAATGAGCTCAGAAATCAGAAGATTCCCTGAAGATTCCTCGAAATGGCCTATTTCCCGTAGCGATGCGCCTTCGTGCTAATCGCGCATCAGAAACTGCCTCGGTTTCTTGATCTGGAGCTCCGAAGTGCGATTTTTCTTCCTGCGCAAAGTTTTCGGCTTTCTGGCTGCTGACATAAGCATGGCGTCGGCTGTACGACGGATGACGTCAGCTGTGGGTCCCTGGTACAGAGCGACGTGATGAGATGCTGGAGGTAATGTGGTGAAGAGACTCCGATGCGATATCGCGTCGGCAGGGAACGGGGGGGGGTAATTGGTTTGGAGACTTGACGCTTGCGATCGCCGATCGGCGATATCGCAATATCGCATCGGCGGAGACGGAGAGGTGAATGGATTGGACACTCGGCGCTTGTGACCGCCGATCGCCGATATCGCAATATCGCATCAGCGGGGAACAGATGGGTGATGACTTGCATGAAGATGAGAGTGCGAGGTTGCAATGCGAAACGGCTTTGAGGAAAGAGCAAGTAAGTGGGTGTGAAGGGCATTTGAGGTTTCGGAAGGGGTTAGTTTACCTAGGGATTTTGTACTTTGGAACGAGTCCATTGTATTTGGGAGGTGGTTTTGGAGGTCAGGGATTCTTGCAGAGTTTCAGATAAACTGAGCAATTCCCGGGAGTTCTTATGGTTATTTTTCAACCAGGGGAAGGGATATTACGTAGGGGGATTTTACTTCATATTAATAAGGGGATGGGAAGAATAGGGAGCTAAAGAATAATGTTAGTGGTTAAAATGGAGATGGTAAGAAAGCGCTAAGTTCGGGAGAGCTTAGGCTGTTACAAGGGGATAGGACCATACTTTAGAAGAAAATATCGAACGACTTTGAGTAAAGCAGATCTTTACTCAAGCCAGTGTTATGAAGATGATAGAACTTAAGAGGTGTCAAGCAGATCTTGACCTCTTTTGGGGAAGTTAGTTAATGATTGGGGAGAACAGAGAAGGGGAGTCAGTGATACCTCTTTTGAGCTTTTTTGCACACAAATCTTTGCTGATTATGTTCTGCATGATATGATCCCTGAAAACCTGGAACTGGTCAGCAATTCAACCACCTCAGAACTACCTACCCAGCCTACTTGCCTAGCATTTTTTTCTTCTTTTGTTTGGGGGTGCACTTAGACTTGCAAACCCGTCATTCATTTTTCTTTTGATGCTTTCCTATCTACATACTACCCTTATTTCTTCCGAAGCCCAGATTAAGTTGTTGGGCTCCTCTGCTTCTCTATCTATCTAAGAATCTGCCAAGATTAAACTGTTTGGACAGATTTACAATCTCTATATTCTAAAACAGGAAATTTAAACCTAGGGAGACCAAGATTACACTGTTTGGACCTCCCTTTAACTAAAATAGCGATGCAGGGATAACTTTACAAAATCTGAAGGCAATTGGATGAACTTGAAGTAGCCTTCTTCACTTGGAGACTGTTTGAGCAAATATGGAGCATTGCAGCAAGCAAAGTACGACATATTTGGCCTGTGAAATGCCAATCATGAAAAATGAGTAACTTGCTGCAGCAGGAAGCTAACAGAACCCCTTCTGGGGTTTGCAATGCTCTAAGAATGCCTTCCATGGTGGATTGCTTGCCAGAGGCAACCTCAGCACCGACTTCCTGAATGGCCTTTTTCAGAAAAGATTTACGTCATCGGGAAGATTGTGCAAGGGGTCCAGGGTAGGTTAGACCTGGCCCAGATTGAGAGTCAGGACCCAGTATGTGCCTAGAGCGAAGATTGTAGGAGTGAGGCATTACCGAGTGGGAGATGGCCGAAACCCCAGATGAGGATGGAGTCAGAGGAACCGTAAGGGAGGGAGCGATGATAGGCGGAGGGATGGATATCGCGCAAGTAATAGCAAGAGTCAGAGGTGAAGTAAAATCCAATGATGAAACAACGGAATGTGACAATGTAGATAAGTGAGAGGAAAGGGGTAAGAAAGGAGTAGTACCGAATTTTCGTGCCATCTCCGCAACAGCAACAGCTCTTGCCCGAGTCAGAGGGGGCGAGGATGGCTTGAAGGTCTCCTCCGCAGCGTTTGAGGATTCACCCAAGTTGAATAGTTTTGTCGTCGGGATGCTGATCGTGTTGCCGACACAGGAGCTTTTCCTTTTTGTGGTGATGGAGAGCCCAGAGGGTCCGCTACTTTCGCGAGCAAAGGGCATTCCTTGAATACGTGCCCTATCTTATGACACCTTCTACAGCGGAACGGAACACCCTCGTAATCCAATATCTGTATTCTGGTGTAATGCCTCCATTTCAGGGTAATCTTCTCTTCCAGACCCTCCCTTGTGTCCAAATGTACCAGAATTCTCGCCAAAAACACAGTTTTTTGTCTTTATATAGGTTTTATCATATTCCAGATAAGTCCCAAGGGCATTTCCAATCCTAATAAACACTACTTCAAACCAAAATTGTAGAGGAAGACCTGGTAATCGCACCCAAATAGTTCCTGCTCAAATTTGCTCCCATTCCGGATCAAAAAGCGGTGACCATCGCTTGAAGAGGACCGGTGCCATCTCTATGTGCCAATGTCTTGCAAGAATCAAGTCAGAATACACTGCCTTTGAAAAATGTAGGGCAAACCATCCTCTAGCCAGGCTATGAACCTCTAGAAGTTCCTAAAGAATGCCTCCCCAGATCTCTTGTACCCAATTTGTGAGCATGGTTGCTGAGTAAGCCCTTCCTCTCACGTGCCCCACAGGAACCCTGTTGGCCTTATCCGCCACCTCGCCTATTGGTATGTCTTCGCCAAATGTAATGGTAAAGTCCTTTGTTGATGACTTCACGCACTTGACCTTACTCTTCCCTGTTCTTGGAGCCGACGGGTGTTCTGTGAATGGATTCGAGCCCACATCCTTCAGGGGAGTCGCAGCGTTTGAATTGATGACCGGAGAGTCGAAACAGCCCAAAGGGAGGGTATTAGGGTTTGCGGAAACCGAAGGAGGAGAGCTCAGAGGAGCCGAAGGGTTATGGGGAGGGAGTGGATCGAATGCAGGTGAAGGAGGCGATGTGGCGGTAAGGAGATCGAGAGTGCCAGGGGAGACCGGGGGCAATCAAGGCCCGTGTTTTCCATAGAGAGAGATCTGAAGTGCAATAGCGAGGAGGAGGATCCCAAAAGCGAGACAATCGGTGAGGAACCCGGGTAAGGTGGAGCAGAGCTGTGAATGTTAGGGTTAGGGCTACGATTGCCAAAAATGGTTTGTCCCTCGAACAGATCCAGGGAATAATCAAGGGCCTCCTCTTCAATATCCATCTCGTCCATTAACGGAAACCACCACCGAAACCGCCAGGAAGATAGTTGACCGTGCGGAAAAGAAATGGATGCCAACAAATCGTAATGGGATGGTGCAGGGATCATGCACGCCACCTGCCCGCCTGCGGCCACGTCAGAGCCCAGAACATTTTCTCTAATACAATTCAAAATCTCACACCGTCCCAATTATCGACAAGAAAATTATACTTGTTAGGATATTTGGCCACTTTGGAATTGGATATTATCAACTTGATCTAGTGTATCTTTAGGTAAAAGAGTGTTTCTTTTATGTTTATTTGCTATTCATTTGTTGTAATGTTCCAAATGGAAAATTAACAACGATATTAAGCAAAATACACATGAAACACAAAAAATAACAAAAAAATAGATAACAATTAAACACCCATAAAATTGCACCATAATTACGGTTAAGTCATTTTATTATCAAAAATGAGAGTACAATGCACGGATTGTGTGCATCTAGGCTTGCCAAAGCAAGCTAGACAATCCTAGGTGTGAAAAATGTTGTCCGGATGCAAAGGAAAAACTTCTCCTCAATGCACTCCATTGGCCCTAGAATTTCTATCACTGCTGGCTAGAAGAAACCCTTGTTTGAGCCTCCAAAAGTGCTCAAAAAATTCTACCAAATTAATCTTGGGCTCTCCACCACAAACATAGAAAAACCCAGGAAGGGTTTGGGAAAATTTTACTAAACACCTGGGACCCAAAATTTAAGCTCACTGCCCTGGCTGGCCGTTAAATAATTCTGTTGTTTTGGGGCATCAACAAACTCCTCCAAAAATTCTGTAAAATTAGAAGCAAACCGCTTGACCCCTCACCAACAAAACCCAAAAATGTTTTGGGCTAATTCTAACCTCCCGAAATTAACCCAAAACTAGTGCTACGCCCTTCTCCACTGGTTTTGCGTCCCCCTGGAATGGGAGGCAAAATTCAAAAATTCTTCCTTGGAAATTTAGGCCCAAAACCCCAATGCCACTAGCTTCCCCCTACTGCAAATTTACCCTTGTTTCCTCCCTCGAAATGGGAGGGAAAATTCAAAAATGCTTCCTTGGGAATTTAGGCCCAAAACCCTAGCTCCACTAACTTTTCCCTACAAATTTCGCCCACAAATTCTGCCCAGAAAATTACCGTGTCAGCGCTAAACAATGAATTTCGGTTCTCTTTGTAGTTGTGGACTCCACCTTTACAAATTACCACAAATTCTCGTCCACCCTCGAGATTTTCTCCTAGTTCCTCCAACTGAAACTCCCTTGGAAACTCCTCAAATGAGCGAAACAAACTTTTGACCCTACATCCTCCTAGAGTTTCTAACTGGCTAAGTTATGGCTCCAAATGTCCGACAAACCCCAGCAATCTCCTCCCCATTAAACTCTAAAATTCTCTCCTCGAGTAGCACTGTAAGTCCACTGAAGAATGAGCTGACATTTCTGCCCATAAAACTCCTTGTGCTACGCAGCTCTAGTAGTCTTGGGTAAGCAGCTCAAAAGTACTCTAAATCAACAATTCAATTTGTCAAAAGGCCCCAAAATGAGAGCCTCACCTCTAGTTTATAGTCAACCACCCCTCATGCTCCTTGTGGGATCCAGACATCGAATTCCCTCTCTCACCCAATTTAAATTCATCCAAGGGGTGTGTATTCCCTTGGAGTGACCCCCACTCTCCACGTCTATCGAATTTCTTGTTTTTTCTAATGCTTGGGGGTGGCACCTTCATAAATTTTCCTTCTTCACCCACTTTTCCTAAAGTGCATATGCCAAATATTTACTAACTGCCAAAAATTGCAAAATTGAGAATTCCCTTAACAAAATTATTAATTGGGAACATGACATTTGTAGTTATGTAACAGCGACGATATGATCTAACACAAAGCGATCAAACAATTCATATTCTCCTTAATACTAATGGTTATATTGATTTGTGGCTTAACCCTCAATTGGACCATAATCTCTATTTAAAGAGCATGAAGGATCATTTTTTGAAGATTTATTGTGAAAAACACTTACGTATAGTATTTTTCTTTTATATTAATATATTGTGTCAAATGGTTGCATTGGCTGGGGCAATGGACTATTCCCTCGTTAAGGACTTCAACCATGTAAAAAAAATAGTGTACTGACCTTTAATCTGGTTGTGGTGTTCAACCTGTTTGGAAATACAATGTTTGTTGAACACTACTTTGATTGTTTACAATATAAACTACAAACAAAGGAGGGTTTTACTTTGATTGTTTGCAATTTCTACTTAAATTTTGAAAGCAAAGAAAATTGGGTTTTCGAGAGTGAAGCACAATAACAACGATCACTATAGCAAAAGCTCAAAGAGTTGTCCCTAGAGCGAGCCAAATCAAGCTAGAGTTGAAAGCCAATATGCTAGAACCGTCGGCTTATGTGAGAAATGTTGTCAATGCCCATGAGCCAAACTTGTTAAGGAATGTTGCTAATAGAATGTTGTGGCTTATGTGAGAAAAGTTGCCAATGCCCAAGATCCAAACTTGTTAAGGAATGTTGCTAATAGAATGTCGTAGCATAGCTTGGATGGGTAGATATTGGTGTCTGAAGACTTTAAAAAGCTGCTGGGCCTTTCCAAATAGTCACAACATTGTTCAAAGAACTCGAAAAAAAGTTATGGCAATAAAGTGAATCAAAAATAGTGAAGATTATAATGAATTAGGTTCTTAATATATTTGGAGTTAATTACTTGGGTTTTCCATTTATAAACCCTATTTATTGAAACATGGGTCTCATCATTGTTTTCTTATTGAAAGGCCATGGTACACTATACATAAAACAAAAACACTAAATGATGAATGTTTTCGAATTTTTTGTCCAATGAATCTATTTTCACTGCCATTAGTAATTTTGACTTGTCCATTGGACATGAATCATGATTGTTCAACTCAAATAATGCAACACCTTATTACAAATTATGCTCAACTTAGATTACCTAACGCAGAGTTTCACGCATGTTGCTTCATAGTTCCAAATTACATTCAACTTAGATTTGCCTATATGCAGAGTTTCACTCATGTTGCTTCATAGTCAAACTGATACCTACAAATTGGAGAAATAATTTTCCCCCACAGATCACAGGTTCAAATCTCATGGTGAGAGGTTGAGGGTGGGTGCCAATTGTGCTGGATAAAAACTATCCCAAGGGGTGACAAAGCTTGACTAAGTTTTGCACAATCCTGCTGACAGCATCTTACAATTGGTCAGATTATTCTTTCATCCAATATGCGATCTGACCTCGACCTAAACCGAGCCTATACACACACACACACACACAGCCATTTATGCAGAATAAAAACCTATCCCAAGGGGTGACAAAGCTTGACTAAGTTTTGCACAGTCCTGGTGACAGCATCTTACAGTTGGTCGGATCATTCTTTTGTCCATATGTGATCTGACCCCAACCTAAACTGAGCCTATAGAGAGAGCATTTTTGTCTGAAAGCATTTTTGTCTAATATAGAGAGAGAGCATTTTGCAATTAAACAAATCGTTCTTTCATCCAATATATAGTTTGACCAGACCTAAACTCTATATATATAGATACACACACATTCACATTCAAATTCTGCATATAGAATTGGGTGAAAATACTGGTTTACAAGACGCTAGAAACTCCCGATGGTATAATAGTAATCGAGAGAAATTTTGGAAAAATTTCCAGTGGCTACCCAATGGTTGGAAAGTAGCCAGGGCAGGCCACATAACCCTCGAGTATATGCTCCAAATGGAGATATATAAAAACTGCTTATACAGAAATCTGAACCACCAAATCATCTCTACTTAGATATTGCTACTGGGAGCAAGCCGGCGAATCTTATCAGAATTTAGTAACTGAGGTCATATAGGAAGAAAACATTATCAACTGAGCGTCAACTCTTGAGGCAGCTTTTAGGTCAACCTAGGAAACAACAGCATTGCATAAGGTTACAGCAAGTGGTGTTACAATCTTCCCATCTATGACATACGACTATTCAGTAATTTTTCCAAGCCACTGCATGCTACCCATGGAAAAAAGCATTGTATATACATAATAAGTATATATACCGAGCCCTAAAGATACTTAATGTCGAGCATGAAAAGATATAATATCATAAATGGCACATCAAGCATACCAAAATTCTGTGACACTGGAAAGAAACATCATGAACGTTGCATATATGAGCAGGCTATTTGTCTTCAGGCTAATGGGAGCAAAAGATCGCTTCACGACAATAACTGATCCCAAATAAAAATAGAGATCAATAGTTTGATACATCGCAGAGATATACTACACCACAGCTCTCATGTACTAGAACCAAGGATACTTCCCGGTGCTTCTAAGATGGTTGTAGCACACTTTCTTCACATCAGTTTGCTATGAAATAAATACATTCCTGAATAGCAGCACTTTTTTGCGTCTGCACATTTTGAGTCCTAAGAATACGAGTCAATTTCATATTTACATATGCTGATTGACTTTTTCTACCCAGAGTGGAAAAAAATCATTATTACTTTGTGCTTGCAAAGAATATCTGTAAGAATGGAAACAAGCTTTTCTTTTATGGCACTCCTTTGTTACCAACCAATCGGGCTGCTTTTTAGTGTAAAATGAAAGCTTCCAGATATCTGATGTTAATTAGTTGTTTTCATCCTTCCACAGAGATAATACTGGAGTACTTCAAATAAAATATCTGGTTAAACCACAAAAGTTCAGATTCTTGCTGAAGGCTCAACAGCCGTATACTGGTGCTATCATGGTTTCCCTTACAGCACCTAACCAATCATTCAGGGAAAATCAACAGAATATATCAGCAGAGGATATGTATAACATGAGTACAAATTCTGCAACATTTGGGCTTAAATCTTTTAGTACACAACAATGGTAACTGAGGTCAGAGAAATTAAATATATCATTCAGCAAGAAGCAGTTCATCAAAAAGCCCATCCATCAACCTGTTAAACTTTTTGATGGGCTTTCTTGAAATTACCATTTCAACAGAGTGAAACAGCTTTATTCTAAGAAGATGAAGAATCAAATGAAGGAATGCCCTGCAGAAACGAAAAATTACAAATGGGGCAATGAGATTTCCATATGGATGAACTGCATCTTTTCTTACAATCATAGGAATGATTTTGAATATTTAATCAGAAATCATGCACCTTTCAGGGGGAAATGGACACAAGACCAGCATACCAGTACTCTATTTCATTCTTCTTTATCCTCATTAGCGTCAAGTCTCAGCTTCCATTTGGACGTAGTAACTGGACGTTCATACACATCACCAAAGGGTAGATCAAATGCAGCACTGTTTTCATCTGTAAAAGGAAAACCTGCAGAAGATTCTTTCATTGCCAGTATTGTGTCGCGCATTTTATCACCATAGGGAAACTCAAATGCATCCAAATTGTCATCAGTGAAAGTACTTTCATATGCAGCAGAGGACCTTTTCATTCCCCATGTTGCATCGTGCTCTTTGTCACTCTCATAAGAAGCCTCGTCAATAGTATTTTCTAAGGGAGTATTTTCTAAGTGACCAATCCCAAACAATGGAGGCGGCTCCAAGAAGCTTCCTTGGCCATGAACTGATGCAGGTCTTTTTCTTTCCCACCAGTTTTCACCCATGCGTCCTGGCTGCCCAATGTCACTTTGTCGAATCATACTCTCGTGAAAAACTGTACTTGAAGTTGAGGCTTCCATGTTACTTCCTAAACGCTCCTCCATGCCAAGTCCATGAGCTTCTTTTTGGCCCCTTGGCAGTTGTCTGCCTGCAGAATAAGATATACCAAAACCACCCTCGCTTGGAAGCAAGTCATGTTGCAATCCAGATGTACCAGCATTGTTGTACCTCACATATGAACCATGAAGTGACTGGAAAGTATAGTACCGATCAAGCCAGTACAAATGATCTTTTTGTTCCATCTCGCTAGTTCTAGATGGGTCCAATTGACCAGGCTGAACTTCAATGGAGTATGATCTAGGCAAGGGCCACCTGTACGGAAGTCCTTCCCTCAAACCTGAACTATAGCCACTACCTGAAGCTCTTAAAGCTGGAGATCTTTGTGAAATTCGATCAGGTGAATACATCTGTATTGTTTGCCTGTCCTGTTCTTGCTGCCGGAAATCCAAAAGAGTAGATAGGAACTGCTTTCCCTGGGCATTTGGCTCCCAACTAGGGTAGCTGCTCTTAAAACTAGTCATGGCAAGGGTACTCATCAGTATTTCATGGGTCTGACAATCTTTATAATACTCACCAAAAAAATCACTGCATCGAAACCAAGTGAATTATCAATTTCACCATTTTCTTAATCTCAAATAAAACATGGAAAGCAAAAATACCTAAGGAATGATTTCTCCATTTTCCCTTGGCAGCTCCTGCGGTCCTTTGACGTATTGAAAGGTGACCCATACTTACTATTTCCATGATGCTCAAAATCAAAGACACTTAAACTGCCAGTGAAAATATTGGTTAGGACAGTGAAAATATAAGAGAGATACATACCAGGCAGGGTAAAATAATCATTACAGTTCTCATCTTGATATATAACCATAACAATGCAGGATTGTCAACATACCTACAAACATCCCCGACACCTTCTACATTCACAGTGAAATCCATTATGAATTGCAGAATATCATCAACACGCTGCATATATAAAGAAAAACATAGTCATTAAATATTTAAGAATGTTCTTTATCTATTAGAAGACTAGCACCATTAGAGAAAAAATTGATCACATTTAGCCAATTGATAGCTCACTTGAAAAATACTCTCGAGACTAGTGAAACACAAAGGAAAATAGCTTAAAAGACAACACCTTTGGTAGTAAAAAGAAAAGAACGTATGGGGTCACAAATATTGAGATCATCTCCTCCAATAACATCATGCCAGTATACTGCACCAAAACTGATACATAGGTCAGTCCTGACTCCTAACATAGTATCCCATGAAAATATTGAAATTTTGAACAAATCTCGAACTTCACCAAAAAAATAGTTGTTGGGTGACATTTAAGGCAATATATGGTAACCTTAAAACTGTGCAGAAGTAGGAATAAAGGATCATTACTCCAAGAATGCCATGCTAAAATGTTCCTTCGAAACTGATAGATATTAACACAGTTTCTTCAATACCAGCTACTTGTTGTGATACAGTAATCCATCAGCCCATTCACAAAGAGGCACAGGTGACAGAAGACCATACAATTCAGAAAACACCTAGGAAAGTTAATATCATATGGAAACATAACCTTTTCCAATATGGTGGAAATAATTACTAGTCGTCCTTTGGAATAACCTGGGGTCAATCACCTAGTTGAGGATAAGGAAGAAAAAAACAATCAGACTCAAACTGGACGAAGATTGACTATCATTGCTAATAATTATAACTTTCTTTCCTCCCTTTTTTTGTCATGTTCCTATGGTTGGCGGGTTTAATTATTAAAAATAAATAAATAAAACTCATATCCCTAGTACTTAATGATCAAATGCTTTATTAATTAGTTTCATAACCTTCCGAATTTTTTATATGTTGATACCTTTTAGAAACAAAAGCAACACGGATTCCAACAACTTCTCAGGAATAAACTTGATCTCCATAAAATTTCAGCAGGTATATATTGATTTATCATTATTTCAGTAACTAATCAATGTTAAATCCACTAACTTCAACATGCAGATATTCAACCTAACTGGCGATTAGGACTAACCATACTAAGCAGATAAAGACTGTCAAAGCTATTAAATTTCAAACAGTAAACCTTACTTTGAGAAATTCTCTCTTCTTTTTGGTTTCTGCTATATGCGGCTATCTGCAATTATACTACAAATTGATCATACGCAAACTACGTAGAAAATCCCATAACAAGAACCTACATTTTGTCTAAGACAGCTTCTGACCTTAACCATTTGGATAACAATGACTCTGTTTCATGTGGTTTGGCACTGTTTGAATTACATTTCACTGTTTCAGAGAGACTTGTACTAATGACTCTGGAGAAATATTCTGGCATCTCCCAATTCGCAAGCTTGGAGAACACATCCATTCTGTTTCTTGTTTGAATTTAGATATTCCATTGCACATAAGATCATTCATATACATTTAGGTCATTCATGTTGTGTTTGAAAATCATTTATATGCTGAAAGTAATGATCTCAAAATTTCAAGTAGAATAGTTTCAAGACGTACTGATCTTTCCCTCTATTTAGCTCTGGTGTCTGAACTAATAATTACAATAAGGATCATTTCCTTGTCAACCATCAAGGGCATTTTGCTAAGAATACGTAAAGAGTATATCTAAAGAAGGAGAATATTGACAAAAATCATTGAGGGCAGAATTAAGAGCAATAAGCATAAAATGCTTAGTCTAATATACAGGCATACGAACTTCATGAGGTTGGTAATCAGATGGAATCCCAAAAAACGATGTTAACACTCATAGATATATGGCTTTTATGCAATATCTGTCCCAAATATGTACCATGATATGCAAGTCCAATATGTCTACAAAACAATCCAAACACAGACTACAAAAAATTTCAATAACGAAAATTTGTTTCTTTTGTTGATATGCATGCTTCCATATAATCCATCGGAAACATGTACATTGCTATAGTTTGTTAAACACCTCAATAGTTTAAGATAGTAGCCTAGATGTGTGGGCCTTTAGTTTAAGTCTTTTCCATGTTCAGTAAAGTTAATCTCACCTCTGTTCAAGGTGATAAAGATATGTGACTCAGTCATATCATGCCAACTCAACTTGGCATTACATACATGATAAACACCGTTTATAACTCCGCCTTGTACAAGAATTTTACTTATAAACAAAAGGGACACAAACTTATTTCTACCTGAAAAAATGATTCAAATTCACTTCGAACATCTTCAGAATTTTCTGCTCCACGCCAACTCTTTGGCATATAATGTGTATGTTGGGCTACTAATGCCATCGATCCTTCAGGATCAAATACTAGGAACTCATCAGTAATAGCTGCTCTACTGATTGCTGTCACAGTTCCAAAGACAGCAGCATACCAAAACAAATTGCGGCCAAACAGCTGCGGAATAAAATAACAAAAAACATTAGGAATTATTAAAACCATTATCCTACCTTCTGCCTTCCCCACAGACAGTAAATATCAGATACAGCAAAGAAGCATTCAAGTTAATGCAGACAGGTGATTCCCTTGTTAGTATTAAAAGTCACACGTAACATACATGTGCCTCAAGAAGAGATTCATCCAAGAATGCAATAATGATAAGAATTGCCGCAAAACCACCCGCCACAAATGCGATGAACTTAGCGATCAAAGATACAATTGGAGAAGGAAACTGCTTCACATAATCAATTGCATGTTTGATGCTAGCATTTAGCCTGTGTTTGAAAAGATGGTCCAGCTGTAAAAAAAACCAATAAGAATGCCGGTTAAACCTACTCTAGAATGAACAGAAGACATCTATAGGTCAAAGTGGTTCCTTAGTTTTTAAAAAAGAATTGTACATATCTATAAGTAATTTCTAGTCAGAAATGATATTAGAAATTAAACACCCAAGGGTCTACTTTTTTGTTAATTTATATACATAAAATTATGAACAAGGGCCTAGTATCTTCCAAAAGAAAAGTAAAATAGTCAACAAAATCTTATTTATGGCCAGGAAGCAATAACAAATTAAACTCCCTGTACCACCATTCACACTATACATCTGAATAATACTAACATATTAACTGGAAGTTAAAAGCCTATTTAAGTTTCTGATGGCCAGTAAGCACTACTAGATTAAATTCCTTGAGTCCTACATTTATATCATATGATAAAATTAAACATTTAATGGTCGTACTTAGCAGTGTTACCAGGACCGCGACTTAAACCCATGATTATCAAAGTTTGAAATGACTTTGTAGAAAATAGTGTCATGTAGCCCCACCTGGTTTCAATTTGTTTTGCTCATCAAATTTAATGCCCAAACCCCATTGGTCATTACTGAGATTTAATGATGCAAAGGGGCCCCATCCTTGAGTTTTCTACTTTGATCTTCGATCCTTTGCATCCTTAATAAAGGATCTTCGATCCTTGATGGTAAATTTTAGAGCGTTGTCGCTCCACTGCTCGAGCCTTGTCGCTCCACTGCTCGATAAAAAGAAGGTTATGTGGCAGATTTCTTGCCTATCTGAGGGGTGTTTCCAGCATTTTGCTTTGCCGAAATGGGGGGGTGTACTAACTTTGTCCCCAGCAATGGTACCAATTTGTTACATCCTAGACCTACACTCAAAGATATTCAAATCCATGAACAAAGTATATGGAAGGTGTAGACAGGCCATCACAAATATGCTTTAACCAACTACATGGATTCACTTCAACACACAAAAAATTGAGCGAGGGTTCTTCCGAAAATACCCCTCACAACCATTACAAAATCAGCCAAGAAATAACACAACCATGACTGATTGAAGGGCAGCCACAGGTCAAACCATAAAAGTAGACAAGATTTGAAAGCTCCATGGAATTGGAATGTCCATCATCAAGTGATATTGTTTGACCAAATCAGTGCCCCAACCTATTGCATTTTTGCTCTATAGATCCCATGTTTCAGGCATGCCTACATTTTGCTATATTTGACCCATGCCCTATAATAAATCATGCGCAGGAGGCCACTTAAGGTAGGGCATTCTGGTTTTAGGGCTTTCTTCTTGCACATATCATCGATCAACGTGGTCACAAAAAAGCCTCCATCAAATTGTCACTATTACTGAACTCCAAGGGTCTTCTACTATGTTTCATGGGAGAATAAAGGCCCATTAAAATGAAAAATGAGCCTGAATTTTCAAAGGGGTGACAATAGCCATAGGGTGGGAATCTGCAGTTGTAAAATGACTTTCTATATGTTATGGCAATTCCCATAGCTTTGGTTCTTGGAGTCTACTATAATTGGTACCTAGGTGTAAAAATAACCAGCTTTAAACTTTTCGAAGTTGATATCTGTTTCTACATATGCAGTAGGTAGACTAAAATTTTCAGCTAGCTTCAACTCTCATCTTATTGAGAAGAGTAAGTGATTGTTCGGGTGGTTGGTAAGGTAACTCACTTCACAAGATGAGGTAAGCATTGCTTTTCATTTGGCGACAACCTCATAATCTGATTTCTCCAATGAATTTGAGAGGCCGGCTGCAGACATCTTCGCACATTTGGTCCAAATAATTTTGCATTTTGAAAGCCGTGAGATGCAAGCCAGCTCAATGAAAGTGCACATTGTTAATCACCCACCTATGTTCAAATCCTCAAAAAAACGGCAGGTTTTCCTATGGCCTGGCACACTCCTGTTGCAAGGGGGCCATTGTAAAGCAATAGAGTCATGGCTGTTAAGTTGTGCCCAGCCTCATGCCTCCAAGTGTCAGAAAGGTGTCCCAACTCTAAAAAGGTGGTGGGTGCTCAACAATTAAGACTCTTGAAGCATCTTGCCAAGAGTTTTCTTTGTCTGTATTTTGAAACAAACATTTGAGTTTCAAATGACTATTGAGGAAGGGTATTGAGTCTATTGACTATTAACTTTTGCATTTAAGTTGGAAAGTACAATGTGGAATAAAATCAATTTATGAGGTTAGATTGGATAGTTTGATTAGTTAAGACTAATGGGAATACAAAAGTCAACAGTTGTTCCCTCGAGAACTCACAATAAAGGTTTTTCAAATATTGAATCAATGGCCCCATTTGAATGGTTTCTCTCTCAAGTGTTAATATGAATTCTCTGATGTTGTTGTATGCAAATTACCAACAGACACATGACATGAAACAAGACCAGAAAGGTTGGCAATGCTACAGCACAATTTCCAAAGTAAGAATTTGAAGATTATGGCATTCATTTAACGGCAGACGCAACACAGAATTTGAAGTATAAGCAGTGCAAAATTCACACCTTATACTCCTTGAATTTTGAGCCTTAGTGTACACCAATATGCAAATTTCAAACTGATTGTATTAATTAACTTAGTTCTGGTCACTATAAACAAATGAGTTATTTGACTCAGGCATGGCATATGTTTGTTGGTATTCTGGAAATATTTTTCTAAATATAATCTCTGCATATTGGTATAATTTTAGGGAAAGATAAATCTAACTAACCACTGACAATTTATATTTTCCATGCATATTCTTAAAATGGTAGTTTAAAATAGATCTATAGATTAGAAGGCCTTCAACATTAATATTACCTTCTAAATGGTTTTTAACTCTCTATGTCAATTCATGCATGAAAAAACTGCAAGCAAAACTGACAGAGCACAAGAAATATCTATTTTTTTATTTTGAATCAAGTAGAATATTTAAACATTTCAGACTATACCTCATTGAACTCTCTGAAAAGCCACCTTGACAAGTTAGACCACCTTGGTGATGCCACTGTGCTTGGACGGTTGTAAAACTGTTCTGCATGCCTTAAAAAGAAATATACCAACATAAAAATAATAAGAAATGGGGAGAGTATGAGCATTCCAAAACCAACAGCTATAAGTCGCTTTCTCAACAATGCCGGGTTATTGATGAAATCCATTCGGATAGAAAAATTCCTGCACAACCAAATAATTGAGTATCAATCTCCCAAAACTGTAGTGTTAAGTTAAAATACACCAAGAAAGGGGGGAAATAGAAATCTTGTTGATCTAAAAGAATTGCTTTTAAGCAAACCAATCCTACAGTATAACAGAAATACACTAGCTTGACAAGTCACAAACCCATATTTTTCTTTTTTGTATGTCTTTGCATCTGAATTTACATAGACTACTTTAAATTTTCTATTACTTGCAATTCACAAAATGATTCTTCCCTTGTCATTTTCAACAAAAATGAAAGTTACAAGAGATAGGCCCCAAATGCATTGAACAAGATATACAATATGAGATCATTTTATTAATGTACGACAAATGACCACAATAAGTAGGTCAAAAGGACTCAAAACATATATCCATGTAAACACATAATGGGAGTACAAAAGCATCTCATATTGCTACTCTATGAAAAGCAAGGAGAGTACCCGGGGCCAAGGGAGCACTATTGAAGGGAGGACACTCAACCTATTGAGGGAAGGGGATCAAGAGGAAACTCAAGGTCTCGCCAATCTAGTAGCTGATGTGAAATGGGCATTTGTTGCCCTAAACAAACACAAATGGGGAAGAAAGAGGTTTTCCTTCACATAATCTCTAGCCAAGGCGGTCCACATAGGGACCACTATCTATGCTTGAAAGTCTCCATCACAAAGAGAGTTGAGGATCTTTGTTATGTAAAAATTCAAATATGTATAATTAGGGTTTAATTAGGAAGAAGGGCACAATCAAAAGATCATGCCCCTTTGAGGAAAGGCACTTCGTCTTGAACCAAAGCCTTTGTTCCTCCGGAGATTGTTTTCCATTGCCTCCCTATTTTCTGCACTATACCGCCCCCAAGTCCACCGCCGCATGCTACATCACGCACCACTATCATTGTTTGTCGCCAACATCTCCCACATATCTTGATCTATTGTTTTCGAGTTTCCTCCCACTCCTGCACACCTGGCCCTGCTCCCCTACACTGACCTACCTTATCTCTATCATGTCTGGTCTCATTCCGCTGCCAATTCCTTACTGTTGTTTGTTGTTCTTCACTATCCATTGGCTGTCCAACACAACCTCTGTCATCACGGTTGCCTCCCCATTCATCTCGTTGTCAGTGTTTGTTTCCCCACTGACCATTCCACCCCACTGTCTTTATGTTTCCCCCGTTGTCTCTGTCGTTTTTTTGTCCCAAGCATCTCACCCTAACCTTCAACGATTATTCTTTTAGTTATGGATATATAAATTCAAGTTACATCATATAGTTATATAATTTAATTATTTTTATTTTTATTTTTAAATTTACTATTGTTATATTATAAAAATAATAATAATAAATATATAAAATTAGGTTCAAGTTAAGAAGCGAGTTAAGCTATATAAATATACACCACCACAAACCCAACCAATGTCATCAATGATGATGAGCGACATAGTAAAAAAAATTGACATAACTTGAAAATAAGGTCACCAAAAATGTTGAGGATATTAAAAAGCTCCAAGATACAAAGGTGAGAATAAAGAACTAGGGCCAACAAAACTATAACAAACTTAAAAAGGAACATGCAACCCTTTCAAATAAGGTTGATCAAAATCACACTGAAGCAATGATGGCGTTGAACCTTATCTGTCAAAGGTTGAAGATCAAAATTGATCAACTACACCAAAATAATGAAGCTACTCAACACCCCAATTCTTCAAATACATCAAACCCATCAGACTCGCATCAAACCCCAAAATCTCCAAATGCATCTTCCATACCCAATCCACGAAACAATATATTGAATCTCTCAAATATGCAGATCTCAACCAAATTTCCCTTCACTCCATCGATTGCCACATATCAACGAAGAGAGAAACTTGAGCTTTCCAAATTTGATGGTAATGAGAAACACAACGTTGCATGGTTCAATAAGGCAGAGGAGTATTTCAAAATTTATAGTATTGACAATAGCTATGAAAAAATAAGCATGCATCCATGCAAATGGAAGGCAAAGCTTATGATTGGTATATGTGGTGGAAGAAAACAACACATGTTGTCAGTTGGAGGAAATTCAGACATGCTTTCATTAAAAGATTCCAAGGTGTCAAAGAAGAAGAGTTCTTCACGACGCTCACCAAGCTACAACAAAAAGGTGATGTGGACAAATATACTAGAGAATGGGAAACTCTAACTACAAAAGTACCTGGATTATCAGGATGCACATCTTATTCAATCATACCTCACTGGACTTAAACCATATCTTTGGGATGAGCTTAAGATTCATGACATCACCTCTATAGAAGAAGTAACACAAAAAGCAAAAGCCGCAAAAAAGAAGTTCAAAAGAATATAATTGCCAAAAGTTGAAAGAGTATATTCAAGACGAAGGTTTCCCCAAACTTATGATGTGGAGAATACAAAGTATGTTCCACCACAGCCACGTGAAGGAGGAAAAAACAATTTGCAAGTGCAAGGAATAAAAGAGGGTAAGTGCAAAAGTTGTGGCGAAAAATGGGATTTTAGACATAAATGTGTTAAAGGAAAAGAGACCAAAAACTTGTATACATGTGAAGCAACCAATGATTCAGATAGTGAAGAATAAGACATAAAATAAGTTGAAGATTCTCAACAATTTTCCCCAGAATCAAATAAGTATCATTATCAGCCATGACAAGAATGTCTCAACCCCAAACCTTGAAGTTAAAAGGACGTATCAAAAAGAGCAAGGTAATGGTTCTAATAGATACATGGAGCACTCACAATTTTTTGGATTCGAATATTACAAAAGGGCTTAACATCTCCACATATCCAAATGCCTAATATGAAGGTAATGGTAGCAAATGGAAAGAAAATCGAAAAAGTAGGGAAATACCATAAGGTAACATTGCAGATTCAAGACGACAATCATGAATCTTTGTTCTACATTTTACCACTAGGAGTGGATGTGGTCAAAGGTATTCAATGGCTACAAACCTCCGGCACTTACTCCACCAACCAACAAAAGCAATTTATAGAGTTTAAATGGGAGGGGCAGAAATATAAATTATATGGTTTTCAACCACCACCTCAAAATCAAATTGTATCATCCTACCAAATGATGAAGTTGATCAGAAAAGGAGCACCAACATATATAGTGCAATGTCAACAAATGGAAATGCTAGCTTCGAAATTGGTTAGCGAAGAACCACCTGAAGTTCAAGAAATGATTCAAAAAAGGTGTTCCAAGATTTTCCAATGCATGTGCCTCATTAAAGAGAAATCGAGCACATAATCCAAGTCAAATCGGAGTCAAAACCTGTCAACATCAAGCAGTGTAGGTATCCATGTCATTAAAAAACTGGAATCAAAAGATTAGTCTCGAATCTGTTAACATGTGGTATCATCACAAAAAGTAGAAGCCCTTACAATGCCCCAGTGGTTCTAGTCTGAAAGAAGGATGGATCATTTAGACTATGCATAGATTATCGAGGGTTGAACAAGATAACAATTAATAACAAGTTTTTTATTCCCTTTATAAATGAAATGCTAGATTAACTTCACAGAGCCAAATATTTTTCAAATTGGACTTGAGATCCGGATACTACCAAATCATAATAAGGTTAGAGGACATAGCAAACACTGCCTTTCAAACACATGAAGGTCGTTACGAGTTTAAGGTAATGCCATTTAGGTTAACTAATGCTCCAGCAACCTTCCAGGCTAACCATGAATGCGGTATTTCGTCCATATATAAGGAAGTTTGTGTTAGTGTTCTTTGACGATATTCTACTCTATAGTTAAACATGGAAGGACCATCTACAACATCTGGAGCAAGTTGTCATTATATTAGAAGAACAGCAGTGTTATGCAAAGATGTCCAAATGCACCTTTGGGAAGGAAGAAGTATAGTAACTCTGTTAATTTTAGTTAACAATGGTATGTTCTATGCTTATAGCACAATTTACCTCAATGTTCCTTTGGTAACCCAATACTAATTTCCAATTTCCGATAGCAATCACAATAATCACATTGCCAGTAAATGCAGATAAAACATAAAACAAAATGTAGAAGACAAGCCAAGACAAGTGAACAACAGATTTGGCGGATGTCGAGGAAAAACCCCAATGTGGGGAAAACCCTTTGATCAATTCTTCTTATTATTATTCAATAGTTCAGCAAAGAGAGAGTACAAAAGTCAAATAGACTAGCCCAATACAAAGTCAAATCAGCCCTATCAAATTCTATAGTCAATTGCAGTCAAACTTCAGCCCTGACCAAAAAGTCAACACTGGTCAAAACAACAGCAAATCTTCCTCAAAGCAACTCGATCTTCCTTGGTCAAACTCAGCCTGATCAGGAAGATAAATTCAGCCCAAAATAGAACAATCAAACTCGATCAAAGGAGAGAGAAGACTATTAATTTTCTACGGTCAAACAACAATCAAACTTGAAGTCAACACAAGTCAACCAGCCCAGTATTACTCGATTTTTGTGCCCAACAATGTGGCTTGAGAAAATCAAATCTTTGACCCAAAAACCAAAGTCAAACTTGTTGAGAAATCTAGGGCTTTGATATGTTGATGATTTCTTGATCTAGGTAGCAACCTATGAAGTCCTTTTTAACTTTTTATTTATACAAACAATTTCTTCCTTATGTATGTGTTCATTAATTTCATCAACCAGCTACCATGAACAATAACACAAGATATAGGCAGCAGCCAAGGCAAAACCTCTCCAACACCTTGGGAGGAAAACCCACAGAAAATATTCTTATAGGATCTTCACTTGACAAAATTTCCAAGACCTAGACAAAGACCCTTTGACTGATGTGTCTCCAAGATCAAGGCAAGTACCTTTGACTATTGTTGTCCTCTTACTGCCACTGTACAGTGAACTAGATCAACTTCTAGATGAGCTAGGAGCAGCGTCAACTTTCCTTGTACCTTACCTAAAATTGTACTTGTTTCAAGGGTGATTACAAATCTAGTTTTTACCCAACTACTTGATCTTCCTCTTGAAATTTCAGTCAGCCCTGTGAGTCTGCATGTTCAAGGAGTGGCTCACCTGGCCCTCCTATATCTTCACTTGCCTTAAGGATTAGTCTGATTTTGACCGAGTCTTGGAGTATGAGAGAGTGACCGAATTGATCTCTTTGAATGAGGTGAGAGGGGTCCTTTTATAGTCTTCTTGTGATGCCTCATTAGGCCAACTTGATGATTGTCCCTAAGCCGACTTGAAATCTACCTTTAAGTTGTATTCTATCAATGCATGTGTAAGCCTTCTTTGTGCCAAATTAATGGCTCTTTTGCCTTGGTTTTGGAGGAGGAATTTTACATGGTTATGGACCTTGATCTTGGAGACACAACTTCTCATTTTGACAAATTATTTACAAGTGTAACAATTACAATAATGACACAATCCTATCACCTAGCCTAGAGCTCACAATGGGAGCTACTAAAACAATTTTGAGCATGAAATCCATGACTCAAGTTTTACAAAATAATTTGCTAGATACAAATTTACATCATGTGTCATTATAAACACTGAACCTAGTTACACTTTCTTCAACATTCCCTCCTAACTAGGGAGGTATTTATACATACATGGTCCTTGGACAATTTCTCAGAAGAATTCTCATAAAAAGATCGGATTTGCAATGCATCTGTTATAGCATCATTTCAACCAACATTGTTTCCATTTAGCCAAACCTTGACTAACAGCTCTATCTCTCACATAGATTAGAGCACACAATGTTGGCAATACCAATCAAACCAATGAATGATTGGAGCCTTTAATTTGGGACCAAGGCAACTTCGAAGAATAAACCTAATTCCTTCAAGAAAGTAACTCTAATAAATAGATGCCACATCATCACCCCCTAGGGATTTTGCCCATTTAATGGGGTTTTGACCTTTGAACAAGCATATCTCTCAAACCATGATGGATCTCATGACGAGCCACATACCGTTGGAATTGGCATGACAAGAGCAATCTAATGATAGAGGTCCTGAGCCGAAGATCCTTGATCTTCATCCCCAGATGCTTCAACAAGTGTGGGGCTTCTAGGATTTTCCATGGGCTTTGACCAATGGAGCTTCCAATTGATGATGAATGTTAAGAGCATTCAATAACTAACATTGGCATCAATGACAACACCATTCAACATACTATAGATAAATGCACATGTGGAGCATAGATATATAGTGCACAATATCTTTTAAGGTTGTATGAACCCATGGTTTCTATTAAAAGCAAAAGTATTAAGCTATGGACTGTAATATTATTGCTACTATTTTGAGTCGCCAATAATCTCTTACAACAGGACAAATTGAAGAAACAATTATATAGCAACAATCAGATAGAGGGTTCAAAATAGACCTTTATAGCAGATGTCTAGGGCAAAGGTGAATGTGTAAAGAGAAGAGACTCAAGTGGTGGTGAAGATGCAACCAAGAGCCTAAAGACCATCACCTACCACTATTGTGGCAAGGTGGACCATATGAAGAAGCACTATAGAAAGAGATTGGTTAATCAGAAAACCAAACAGGAAGGGGCTCCTCAGAAGGCTAGTGTCAGAATATCTTTTAAGGTTGTATAAACCCTTGATTTCCATTAAAAGTATTCAGTTATGGATTGTAGCATTATTGCTACTATTTTGAGTTGCAAAACTATGCAATAAGCTCTTACAATAGGATAAATGGAAGAAACAATTATATAGCAACAATGAGATTGAGGGTTCAATATAGGCCTTTACAGCCATTGTCCAAGGCAAAGGTGAAGGTGTAAAGAAAAGAGACCCAAGCAGTGGTGAAGATGCAACCAAGAACCTAAAGACCATCACCTACCACTATTGTGGCAAGGTGGACCATATGAAGAAGTACTACAGAGAGAGGTTGGTTGATCAGAAAACCAACCATGGAGGACCTCCTCAGAAGGCTAATGTCACAAAGTATACAGAGGTAAAGGAATCAACCTTCTATGCATTCATAGCCAAGCAGCCTGCAAATCAATTCAAGACATCTGCTTGGTACAATGATTCAGGTGTATCACAACACTTCACTTACAGGTAAGATGGGTTCACGAAGCATAATGCTTGTTCTTCCAAAGACTCAATATTCTATGATGGTGGAAGAGTATCCAGTCATTGGCAAAGGGAATATTTTAATTTCCCTTGAGGCAAAATAATGACTTTCTTGAATGTGTACTATGTGCCAAGCATGGAACTAAATCTACTATTAGCTAGTCAAATTATGAGAAATTGCCCTCAACTATTAGCAACAAATGCTACATAGTTGACAAGGAGACAAAGAAGACTATTGCTCTTGGTGTGGGGGATTATGGACTATTCAGATTGGTTGATATTGGACAATTCAAGGAGCATGCAATGACCCCCAAGAGTGCATCAAACATCAATACCTCTCTTAGCAGTATAGGTATCTTAACTTGACCTACCTCTCTCAGTTATCTTGAAAGGATTTGGTAGATGGACTTCCTAACATCCAACACAATATTTAGGGTGTATGTGGAGCTTTCCCAACAAGGAAGCGACACAAAGTGTCATTTGATAAAGGACAAGCTTAGAGAGCACAGAGAGTACTGCAGTTGGTGCATGTAAACATTTGTGGACCAATGAACACAAGATTGGTTACTTGCCCTGTGCTAGGTATTTCCTTCTTTTTGTTGATGACAACATTAGGAAAATGTGGGTGTACTTTTTGTAATTGAATCTGAAGTATTAGCAGGAAAAGAGACGAGGTGTCACATTACCACTCTTAGGTCAAACAATGGCATTAAATCTTATGCAAAAAAATTCAATGACTTTTGTGCTAAACATGGGGTCAAAAGATAGTTTACTACACCCTACACCATAGAAAAATGGAGTGGTTGAGAGACAAAACCATATTGTCACAAATATGGATCTGTGTATTAAGGAGAACAATTGTGTTCCCAACAAGTTTTGGGCTAATGCAATGTTTATAGTTGTATACCTATTGAATTGATCTCCAACAATGGCATCAAAGCAAACCCTAAGGGAAGCATGGTCTAGGAGGAAACCCAGAGTGAGCCATCTTAAGGTCTTTGGTTCTACTGCTTAAGCCCAGACTCCAAATGAGAAGTGTAGTAAGATAGACCCTAAGAACAAGACACTGATGATCACAAGGTACAACGACAATCATAAAGACTATAATTTGGTTGATGTTAACACCAATCGATGGAGCTTTAGTAGAGATGTTGTAGTTGATGAGGAAGTTAGACCATTCTAAACTTCTTCAAAGATCAAAATCATAGAATAGTAGTCTGGGGTTCTGCAATTTGTAATGGTTGTCTCTTCTTTTGGTGCTTCTTGCTCTTAATTCTTTACCTCAATTGGCATTGATCCACAAAGACTTTCTGAAAGCCCTATCCTCCTCAAACTTCACATCCCTCTGCACCATTATTCTCCTAAGTGCAAGGATATAGACATTGTAAGCCTTTGAGGTTTCATTCTATAGCAGGCTCAAGCTTGGTCTTCTTCTCTGATGGGATGTAGCAACAAACCAAGCACCCACAAATACAAAAATGCCCAAACTTTGGTTTCTTCCCTGTGTATGCCTCTTCAAGGATCGTCTTCCCCGACACCTTGGGTGGACTCTTGTTTTGCAAATAAACTATCATGTTACATGTTATTGCCCATAAGAACATAGGCAGATCTTCCCCAAAAATGGCTTTATTCTTCCTTTTTGTACTCCATTCTCCTATGGGTTATATGGAATTACCAATTCCCTCTTATTTATAGAATCTTCCCAAACCTCCTTTAAGGCATTTGAGTTGTGCTCGCTTCCATTGTCAAATCTACACAACTTCATCTTTCTCCCCTTCTAGTTCTCCACAAGAGCTTTAAATTCTTGGAACCCACTCAAGATATCATCCCTAGTCTTCATAAAATAGATCCAAGTCTTCCTAGAATGGTCATCTATGAAGGTCACGTAGTAGTTGAACCCTCCAATAGACACGGCTGACATGGGCCCACATACATCTAAATGGATCAAGTCAAAGATCCCCTTGGACATGTTGTTATTATTGGGAAACACAATCTTGGTGTACTACCCCATGGCACACCCTTCACAAACCTCCTATTGATTTGTAGTGAAAGCTAGAAGACCTATTACAACCTCCCCGAGCACTTTGAGTGCTCCATGGTGCAAGTGTGCCATCCTCCTATGCCACAGCCCCCCCACGTCATGGCTATTGTTGGTGTTACTCACCAATGCTTTATCTAGCTCGAATTGAAGTTTGTACAACATGTTCCTTCTTCCTCCAAGCACTTTTGTTGTGTTGAGGTCAAAACCTTCAAGACAAATATACACCTTCCCCTTCCAGAAAGTCACCAGATAACCTTTGTCCTCCAAAGCTAAAATAGAGATCATATTCTTCTTTAATCATGGAACGTACAAAGTGTTGAAAAATGTGTAACTAGGTTCGATCTTCATAAGTATGAAATGTATTCTTGTAAATTATAAAATGAAAAGAAATTATTATTACTGGAGCATGGGTTTCATGCTCAAGTTCTTTTATTTTATAGGTCAAGCACCATTGAATGCTTCTAGGGTTTGTCCTAGGTTTAAGAATCATTGTCATATATTGAAGACCCTATAAGCACATTGTATCTTATAATGAAAAATGTGTTTTTGAAGTGTCGAAATGCCCTCCAAGATCAAGTCAGCCTAGAAGTTGTCAAGTTGACCTCCATGAAGAGTCACGTATACCCTTGAAAAATCCTATATATAGAGAGGAACTCGTCCTCCATTAGACACACTCACTCACATCTCATTTTATGTGAATAAGAGGACAAGGAGAAGTCAAAGAAGGACGAAGAAGAAGTCGAAGAAGGATGAAGAAGAAGTCAAAGAAGAACGAAGAAGAAGTCGAAAGAAGTCGAAGTGCTTGGGCTAGTTCTCTCTCTCTCTCTCTCTCTCTCTCTCCCACGTGCAAGTTAAAGCTAGGGTTTCTGCGTTGGGGTTATCTTTGGTTCGATCTTGGAGGAAAGAGAGAAAGGAAGTCAAGCGAAGGTCACTTAGGGTGTCTCACTAGCCCTAAGTCTCAAGGAAAGGCAAGTGAAGGAAAGAGGAGGCCATACGAAGAAGATTGAGGTCTTCAAGAGGAGCAGCAGTAGTTGCCCAGAAATAAAATTTTGGATCTACAATAGGAGGTCAAAGTTCTTACAATAGGAGGCTGAGTTGATCTTGATCTTGGAGGATATTTGTCTGAGACACTAGGTCATGGTATTCATCTATTGAAGGATCTATAAGAAGAGAATAGATTTAAGGGTTTTTCCCATCAAGAGGAGGGGTTTTGGCCCTGGCTTGTAGCCTATATATTGTGTCACTGTTCTTATTGTTTCGATAGTTGTTTGATGTATCTCACACTATAATAATAAGGAACAAAGCTAATAAAGTAAAAGGTAACACAAACAATTATCAAGTTAAAGAGAATTAACATATTCATTGCCCTATTGAATTCTCAACATGGTATCAGAGCTAAGGTTATCTAAGGGCATCATGACAATCTCCTCTACAGTGAAGAAATTCATCATATCTCCTCTACAGGTGAAGTTCATGAAGATCTCCTCTACAGGTTGGTATCTCTTGTGGCCCAGGCCCTAGTTCACATTGAAATTAGCCCATGTGAACTTTGGCATAGAAGATTTAAGTTCCATAGTAGATGGAATTCCTGATTTGAAGGAAGATCATGAAGGAGTGTGTAAGGGATGTGCATTGGGTAAGAATACCAAGAGACCATTTGGAAGCAGTGCTTCACAGTCAAAAAAAATATTGGATCGCATTCACTTCGATGTATGTGGCCCTATGACTCCTAAATCACTTGGAGGTCATCTATATTATGTCACATTTATAGATGATCATTCAAGAAAAACCTGGGTTTACTTAATGAAAACCAAGGATGAAGTATTTACAAAATTTCAAGAATTCAAAGTTGAAGCGGAGAACCTTACAGAAAGGAAAATCATGATACTAAGATCTGATAATGGAGGAGAATATATATCCAAAGAGATTATAGCATTTTGTAAGGAGTCTGGGATTAAGAGGGAGTTGATAGTCCCATATAATCCCAAGCAAAATGGAGTTGTAGAACGAAAGAATAGATCCATTGAAGAAAGTGTAAAAGCAATGTTACACAATCAGGGTCGACCTAAGTTTCTTTGGCGTGAAGCCACGAAGACAATGTCTACATTCAAAATCGAAGCCCCCACAGATCTCTAAACAACAAAACTTCAGAAGAAGTGTTCACTTGAAAGAAACCATTTGTAGATCATCTTCGAATCTTTGGGTGTCCTGTATATATCCATATACCAAAGGACAAAAGAAAGAAGCTAGATCCTTCAGGCATGAAGGGAACATTTGTTGCGTACAGCAACTCATCAAAAGCTTATAGGATCTACATGAAGGATGGACATCACATAGAACTCAGTCATGATGTCATAATTGATGAAAGCATAGCATTCAAGAAATCAAAGGAACTTTTCATAGACTTTGATGATGAAGAACTTCTAATATTTGAGGAGGAAGTTGACAAGAGGGAAGAAGAATCACACCATGAAGAAGAAGGTCCTAGTGAGCCTTTTTAACCTGTGGTCATCCCTGAAACAATAAAAAGACCTAATTGGTTGAAATCTACTCCACTTGATGCAAAAGTTCATGGGGCAGTGAAAAGATCATCTAGAGAAAGCAAGAAACCCTAAAGATATTCTAGTATGTTGCATACATGACAAAACTAATAGAAGCAAAACCATCCACTTTTGAAGTTGTAAATAATCAGGAATGGAAAGATGCCATGAATGAAGAGTATCAATCTATGATGAAGAATGGAGTCTGGGAGATCGTACCTAGGCTCGATGACAAATCTGTGGTTACTTCCAAGTGGATCTATAAGATCAAACATGTGGCATATGGAAGTATAGATACGTATTAAGCAAGATTTGTGGCTAGGGACTTCTCTCAACTTGAAGGCATCAACTATGAAGAGACATTTGCTCCAACAGCAAGATATACAACGATTCGATCATTAGTCTCTCTGGCAACATCGATGGGATGGAACATCCACCAATTGGATGTCAAGACTGTGTTTCTGAATGGCACAATAGGTGAAGAAGAAGTCGAAGAAATTTGAAGTGCTTGGGCTAGTTCTCTCTCTCCCACTTGCAAGTCAAAGCTAGGGTTTTTGTGCTGGGTTATCTTTGGTTCGATCTTGGAGGAAAGAGAGAAAGGAAGTCATGCGAAGGTCACTTAAGGTGTCTCACTAGCCCTAAGTCTTAAGGAAAGGCAAGCGAAGGGAAGAGGAGGCCATACAAAGAAGATTGAAGTCTTCAAGAGGAGTAGCGACAGTTGCAGTAGTTGTCGGGAGACAGAATTTCAGATCTGCAGTAGGAGATCGAAGTTCTTATAGTAGAAGGCTGAGTTGATCTTGATCTTGGAGGGTATGTGTCTGAGTCACTAGGTCATGGTATTCGTCAATTGAAGGATCTATAAGAAGAGAAGAAATTTAAGGGTTTTCCCCTCAAGGCGAGGGGTTTTGGCCCTGGCTTGCAGCCTATATATTGTGTCATTGTTCTTATTGTTTTGATAGTTGTTTGATGTATCTCAGACTATAATAATAAGGAACAAAGCTAATAAGGTAAAAGGTAACACAAACAATTATCAAGTTAAAGAGAATTAACATATTCACTGCCATCTTGAATTCTCAACACAGGGTATAGCCCGTCCTTCACCAATAAGGGTTTCCAAGATTCCCTCTAAAACTTGACAATTCCACTGCCTACTGGCTTGTACTTGGCATTGTTACCAAAAGTTCAATGTGGAATTCCAAATTGTGATCCCCTAAACTGGTAAAGTAGTCTCGCACTTGAGTCATGTGACATGAAGCGCCACTATCAACGTACCACACAGTGGTGGACATTGAACTAGTGAGACATGCGATGAGTGAAAACTCATCCTCAAATCTACCTGCAAACACGTCCACCTCAATTGTGGTAGCAAACTGCTTCTTTGTTTGTTCTTTTCTTCTTAGAGCACTGGCTAGCATAATGTCCTAGCTGGTGGCAACCAAAACATTTACTTTGTTGCAATGTTGTGAAAAGCGCGAGCGGGATTTAATCGGCGCGGGGAAAAAAATGAAAAAATCGGAAAAATCGGGAAAAAAGCGGAAAAAAGCGGGAAAAAAGCGTTTGGAACA
>APFE030992274.1:73445-108874 GCA_000404065.3 Pinus taeda | reverse complement strand
CCAAATGGGCAAAAAAAAATCTAATTTTTTCATATAAAACCCGCTGCCGCCCGACCCCGCGCGTTTTACCGAAAAAAAAAAATCGCGCTTTTTTCAAAAAATCGGGAAAAAAAAATTTACCGCGATTTTTTCCCTTAAAAAGCGCGATTTAATCGCCAAAGGGAAAAAATCGCGATTTTTTGAAAAACGCGCGATTTAAACGCGATTTTCACAACACTGCTTTGTTGATGTCCAACTTCCTTTTCTTGCCCTGTGAGGTAGCTCCTTTAGTGGAGCCTTTCTTGGCCTTTCCCTTGCTATTGGATGCTAAAGCCTCACCAAGTTTTCTTCCTCCTCACCCTTCTTTTGGTCTCCCCACTAAAACCCTTTTCAAATCTCTTCATGTATGAAATCCCACAGCCTTTCCCATGTGGGAAGATGCTCTCCTCCAATGATGCATTTAATAAACACATCCCATTGCTTCGTAAAGCCATTCAAGGCTTTTCACACTAGTTCAATGTCAAGAATTGTCTACCCTATGACTCCCATCTCATCTCGTACCTATGTCAGCCTAATAAGGTAAGAAGTCACACTTTCTCCCTCAGATATTTTGGTGCGCTCTGGAGTTTGTCCCTTAGTAACATCTTGCAATTCTAGTTGTCTCAAGTACAATTTTGTGAGTGCATCCCACATCTCCTTTTATGTCTTCTTCTCTAAGGAATGGGGAATTAAGTGATCTTTTACCCTGTCCAAGATGATCCTTTGTGCCCTACCTACTTTTACCTCATGGAAGTTTAACACAATAGGATCTGATGTAGATACATCCACTCTGGAGATAATTTGAGGCTTCCTCTAGTATGTCTTCATACCTGACAGTGGTTGCCATGGTAGATCAAATCCTTGATTAATTGTTGTTGAAGACCACGAACCCTTTGAGCTTGAACCTGTGCAACGCTTGAATTTCTTTCAAAGTCTTAGGTCTGATACCATGTTAGTTTTTCAAAACCCAGCAAAATGATTTAATGTGCCAATTAATTTTTATACCCAGATTTTCATTTTAGCAGAAAACTCAAATCTGAATTCATGCACAGAAAATACTGCTTAGCTTCTAACAGATCTACACAGCAGAAACAAATATCAAGCACATTAAATTTTGCCACAGCTTTTTACTCTGAAAACCTAACTTGGGAAAACCAGAAATTGTGGTTTGTCTTATTTCAGCTTGCAGAGGAAAATCAGAAGTTTTATTACAGCAATGGAACCTGTCCCAGCATCTAGAAATTTGAGCCAGACAGATCTGTTGAGATCTGCACACCAAGCAGCAATCTGCTGCCTCGTGTGTGACAACGGTGCCGAGATCTGTATGCTGACAATGCCTCAATCTGCATGTCAACAGTGCCTAGATCTCCATGCTGACATTGCCTCAATCTGTGTGTTGCTGTACGCTCTTCAATATCTATGTACAGATCCATGTGTAACCCTTTCACACGTGTGACATATCTTGGTTTGCATGCCTGGCTGCCTAGATCTGTGTGCCACCCTTTTCCTCTCCTTTTCCCCGCTGCTCCTAGGCTTGTGTGCCAACTTCCCGGATGTTCATGTTGCCTTTGGAATGCGTGACAAGATCTCCTCAAGCAATCTTTTATAATTTTTCCTTTGCCTTGTGAACATAACGAAATCATCATTGTAATTCACAATCTTGAGATCTTTAACATTAATTAATTAATGTGCTTAGGTAAAATAAAAAGTCACTTTGCTCGGAAATTTTGTCAGGCATCTTCTGCATGCTCGACGCTATGCCTATGCAGAATCACTTGTCCGAGCTACCAAACTTTAACACTTTTATGGTCTGAAACAAGTACTGCATGCATGGTACCCCAAGATCATTCAATATCTTTCAGATTTGTGTTTCAATAAGACAGATGCAGATTCCAATCCTTACTATTTAGTTGATCATTCTAATCTAGTTGGTTTAGTCCTATATGTAGATGATCTCATACTTGAGGGCATGGTGCATTTTGGACTAAGGTTTGTTGGTAATGTTGAAGTGTTATGAGAGGTCTTTCAGTTTAAGCTGTTTAGTTTCCAGTAAAAATTATTTTAAATTGCAGAATCTGTTTGCCGTGGTTTAGAAAATTCTACAGAAGTCTCTGAAATAATAAATCCCATAAGTCCATGTCAAAGCTTAGCAAAAATCTCCGAACAGCAAAAGACCATGTTCAGTGGTCTTTGTTTTCCTCAATAACAACTCTCACTTGTTTGATGGTTCTGTCTGGACTCTGATTGGTCGTTTGCACAACAGTGCAGCAAATATTCACCAAGAGTGACATCAATTGCAACAAGGCATGCAATTAATGGAACAATGGAAGTGGAAGATTATATTAAAAAAAGGATCAAATCACTCAGACCACTAAAATCATTTATAAGAAAGAAAAAAATGAGACACAATCTGATCTCCTGGGGACCCACACAAGACTTTTTCATTTAAAATTATTTGATCTGTGTTTTGTCTTATCTGCATTAATAGCAATATAACTAGAATTCAGGCACAAATATCAAGATTTCCTAGTATTAGGATGACACTGTAGGACTGTCAGTGGGATAGATACGTGGTGAATACCAACAGTTTTCTCACCTAACCGCATTTATGGCAACAAGCTCTGAATAAAGTGAAACTAGCTCTCTATCATGAATTTGATGTTACAGTTGAGAACGCCAGTAATTCATTAGTTATTCAAGAGGTTTTGTGGACTGATAAATTATGTCAAAGACAGGCAAACAAAAAAAAATAGCCGTAAATGGACCAACGAATAAAGATATTATTAAAAAAAAACAACAACAACAACACATGGTAAAATAAAATTATAAAAACCTCAAGCTATAACCTAGTTTAAGGAGACACAAAAGAAACCACAGAATTCCAAATAAACATAAAATCATGAACAATCAATCAATGCCACCAACATCAAGGTTCTTAAAGGGCTTCATGCTCTTGATCAAATGCCAATCTCATACCCTCACACATGATAGAATCAAATGGAAACATTGCAAACCCCCCTCATTAAAACACTGCTTGCAGATCATTCTGTTTGCAGTGATGTAAACAAACAATCAATGGGATTGTACTCTAGACACATTGCAAGGTTTGTCCCTCACTAGGAAAGTATTTGCATCCCTTGTTAATCTGGTAATTGAACCACCAAAGGTATTAGCATGCAGAGAATAAAAGGTCACATACTGTACAAAAACCATACCATAATCACTCACAATTTGCAGATCGAAGAATCCAACATACATTACTTTTTAATTTTACCTATCCACATCTCAACAAAATGTCTCACTACCAGGATACTTGAAATTAGCCCAATAAAATGAGTTCAATGCACTTGCTGAATGTTAATGTCAGGGATTCCTGATATACGCCTGGTTCTTGAGCACACTATTGAGAGTCCCACAAAAAAGGTTTTTTGACTGTGTTAATTTATCTAGCGCTACCTTACAAATTTTACGTGCAAGCTGTAAGAGTTGTTGTTTGCATATGTTAATTTTACATAGCTGTACCTTATTTTAATAAGAAACTAAAGGGATCTATCTCCATATAGGCAGCTTCCCTCCCCCAGAAACAAGAGGGATCTATCTCCATATAGGCAGCAAAACAAGCGGGATCTATCTCCATATAGGCAGCTTCCCTCCCCCAGAAAGAGATGGGGAGCAATCAAATAGAATCCTTTTACATTTCTCCCAGTTTCTGAAAGTGCTTGAATAAATAAAGACAAATTGCTTACATAAGATTTGACAAAATCAATACATACAAAATTAGAGTTTTCTTAGTTACCATATTGTTTTGCATCCGAGGGAGGTTTTTCACAAGGCACCTCTCTCTTGCAAACTCCTTGTAGCTGAATAGTAAATTTTGGATACCCTATAGTAGTGTCTCTAGTGCCTCCTTTTCCCTTCACTTTTGATTGCATTTCCTTCCCGGGTCAGCGAAGTAAAGGAGAAAGGGAGCACTATTTTCAGCATAACTTTGAGGACTAACCCCTTCTCGTTTTCTTTGAATTATTCTCTCTTCTTCCGTGACTGTATGAATGAGGTGTTGTTCAGATTACTGTTCAGCTTGGGTAGTCTAAATATCTTGATGTCATCAGGTGACTGAAATAGTGTTTTTCCACCTCTGCTAAAGGGGACCCTGCTTGGAGGTTATCACTACACTTGGACTCAATGTGCCTTTGTGCTTGGGGTGTACCCATTTGAGGAAATGACTCCCCTCCTTCCTTAGCTGTCCTGAATGCCCTTGGACTCCTAGAGCATCAAATCAGCTGGAGGTAGACAGGTCAATCTTGGGATCTTTTTGATTTTTTGATTGTACAAATTGTTTTTCTTCTTACGTCTTTGAGACTCCTAGAGCACGAAATCAAGTGTAGCTAGATAGATCAATCTTAGGAGCTTTTCGATTCTTTGATTGAAAAATTTGTTTTTCTTCTTACATCTTTGAGACTCCTACAGCATGAAATCAACTGAAGCTAGACGAATCAATCTTGGGAGCTTTTGATTCTTTGATTGTACAAATTGTATTTTCTTCTTAAACATCACTAGCCTAAATTGAGATTGATCATCTTCATTGCTTCATTCCTTGTTCCCCTAAGATTGATTAGGAGCAGAAGGAGCATCATGCTAGCAATCCCTAACAAAATGCCCAAATCTGTGACAAATATTACACTTGAAAGGTAGTTGATAGTAATACAATTCTTGGAGGAAGATCCTCTCATCCAGCTATAGAGGAAAGGCCTCCAAGAGACCTTTATCCAACTCGACTTCAACACAAATACAAGCACACAAAAATTGGCATCCCTTGTGTTCTACCACTTCAAGTAACTTCCCAAAGTCACCATCGATATCCTTTGGAATAGCTTTCTCCCAAAAGATCAACAAAAAAGGGGATGCAAACCCATACCAAAACGAGGAGAATTCCTCCATTGGATTGAAGTTTAGAGACTGATGATTTAGATACAGTGCAGAAGTGCCTGAAATCCTGTAAAACAAGGGCCTGAGCAAAAGATTAAACCCTAATCTTCTTCAGATATGGACAAGAAAGCAAAAAACAACCTCTTCAACGTGCAAAAACAGAGACTTGTCCCTACATATTTGGAGCCCAACAATCTGAGATCCATATGTCTACTGCAATGGGACTATGAGCAACCCAGTGAATTTACATATCAATGCTCATCCTGTGAGGATGGACACTTTCCATCAAGTTTCTGAGGTCTAGATCGACAGAGATAGGATCATTGCCTTCTTCACAAATTGACTTGTTGGGGGCAACGTCACAGGCACCAATAAGGCGGCTAACAAATCTTCAAGAAATGTATTTGGATGATCAAAACCAAGTTTGGACAAATTAGTAGAGACTTGTGACATGAGCAGAATCATCCAGCTCAAGCAGTACCAAGGAGGGGTGTCCTAGTCCCAGGGAGGCAACAAAGATTCCAAATCAAATGCAACAGCAGCAGCTAGAAACCCTAGCCAAGAGGAGATTGAGCGGAGCTAGACAGCATGTCATTTGCTCTCTTAATCAACCTATACCTTACAAATTTTACATGCAAGATGTGAGTGCTATTAGTTGTCTTCAATGTTGAATGATCTATGACATATTCCAATATGGTCAATTGGGTCTCTAGGTTGAGTAGTTGGGAGAAATGATTGTTATCCTCCCCACCCAGCTTCAATTCTTGCAAGTGCAAAGTTGGGATCTTAATGAGCATATTGTTGTGATGGCCTTAAGCCCTTTGTTCAGAATGCCATAAGCTTCTGGGGAATGTGCTTTGCCCTGGGTACCATCCATAGAGAGAAGAAGGGCTATCCAATATTTATTTCATGAAAAAGAAAAAAACTAAAATTTAAATATAAAGATCTCTCTCTCCTCTCTAGACACACACACAGAGTGTATATGTACATATGTATGTGTTTCAAGATGGCAATGAAATAGCCTAAAAGAATTGGAATTTATTTGGAGCTTTTCAAATTTCCCTTTGCATTCATAAATGAACAGACATGCACAAGAAAGAATTTAAAATGCAATCAAAGTATTGCAATGAGGGAAAAATTAACCTGAAAAACAATCACATGGCTTGTGTACCCTTGCAGAACATACATTAATGCAGAAACCAATCATATCACAATATGTTACTTGCATGAGTATTTATGTTGCAAAAGACATCTTGAGTCAAAGTGATATGGTTCAAACCTGTCAAACATGTTTTGCAATATACACCAGTTTAGGGTCCATTCCAGAGTCTTTGTCAACATCAGGCGATTCTCAGTGCCATTGGCTTTATGAACCACAGGACCTGCACCAGGAACCCACCGAGGAATAGGCATGGCAAGCACACCCTTGTTCAACATCCCGATTAAGAAATTGTCTTTGCGCATGATACGCATTACAACATCATGAGCTGAAAGATCTTTGACAACACAGAGTCGCTGAATTCTTTGAAATTGAACGGTCTTTTCCAACACAGATGACCAGGAGATAGTTTGCATTTCCCGATCGGAAATTTTGAGGCTGCAAAAGAGGCACACACAACAATGTATCTAGTCATTTGAATGCAATAGTACTCTGCTTTTGTAAATCATAAACTTAAATGCTAGTCTACAATCCATTTATCAAAAAGAGAGAGAGGACCTGTTCTTATAAAAATCGCGGATCTCAAGTGTGTCTTTCAGCTGGGCAAAAAATCTCAGAAAACAGAATATCCAGTATAATGAAAATATCCCTAAATATACAACCACCACCCCAGTGAAAACAGTAAATGGCCTAAAGGGATTCTTATAGAATGCCTCCTTAGCAAGATCACAAGGCTTACTGCCTGATCCAACTGCAAGTCCACATTTTCTGAGACCGTGCCAATCCAAAAATAATAAGATCAAACCTGAGACACCAATGGTGAAGCCCAAACATGAAATCTCAACTATCCACCGAGTCACAATACACCAAAGCCCCTTTTCACAATAGTAATTGTATAAGCGTTCAAAAAAGCGATCTAGATCTGAAATTGGCCCCACTTTTACTCTTTCACCCTTAAGAAGGTCCGAAGGATTTTCAATGTCACCACTTGGCAATCTTTGATAATCAGAAAGCTCAATCTCAGGAGGTTCACTACTTAGCAGCCTTTCTGTTGAAGAAGCCTCGCCATGATACATTGTTGACGGCCATTTAAAAAACCTCCTTGACACATTTGCACCCCACCTCTCACTGGACATTTTCATTAACCACATGGTGCAGTTTGAATACAACACGCCATTATACAAGGAGATCACTTCCTAGTGCAGGTTGATCTTAATTGTTGGAGCATTAGCCTACAAAAATAACAACACAGTGCACAACTCTGTCATATAATTTGAGGTGCTAGATCAGAAAGAAATGTAATATTTCCAAAATCAACTCTGTGTAGTTGTGCATATCATAATTCCCAACACAAGCAACTTCTCATCCTACAAAGACAAACATCTTCTCAACAGACAGAGTCAGAGTGTGATGACACTTGTCAAGGTTTTATGCATAAACATCTATAACAACTCTCAGGGAAAATCATTTTCTTCAGTTTTCCATATTTCAATAACAGATTAGAAAATAGCATAGTATAAAATGTTAAGTAATTCAAGATTATAAACAACTCTCAGGGAAAATCATTTCTTCAGTTTGCCATATTTCAATAACAGATTAGAAAATAGCATAGTGTAAAATGTTAAGTAATTCAAGATTATAAAAGACACATCCACTGCAAGCATTTATACATTCACTAGTAATGAGATTCTAATTGCAAATTTTGAAACGCAAACGCACAATGCAACTCCTAACAGAATATTTATAGAGTATTATAACACTCTCAATTCTTGCCTGACTTAAATAGCCAATTTGAGGTCTACCAGTTAACCGATCAATGAATGTTATCCCTAAGAATACTCTAATTATGTGCAATCTACAAACAGGATCCCAACCTCCATAACTGCAACTTTGGTTCAAATAATCTCAAATAGTCCGAAAGAGATATATAATATACAAAAACATAACAAAAAATGCACAAAAGTAATAGAACAACAATACACTGTATCATCGTGTTAATAGAGTAGAGTTAGTATAAAGGTTGACCCAACTTGATAGGGGCTGTTCAACAAAATTTCCGCCAAAGATGAATGCACAATTGTTCCCTTGACTATAAATTTACAATGATTTCATAACTAATACTCCCAGGATCCTTACCTGCAGTTATCAACCCACCAACCAAAATGAGTCAACTTAACCCAAACTAAAGTTCTCCGACAAGCAAGGTTCAACCAGTCAAGCACATGCTAAGATCTAAAATTACTCTAATTACTTGTACTCTTTGAGCAAGGATCTACTCCCCACATTGATGTAGAACCTGTAGCAATGAGGTTTTGGAATGGTATTTACCATTATATTGTCTTCATCTAAACTTGATGGACAGCATACAACAATCCCCGCCCGTGTATGGAACAAATTTATGGCCCTGTATCTTTTACAGGAAGAGCCATTGCAACATTTGATCTGCAGAAACTAGGGAATCATCGATCCTAGCAACATTTAAAAGTTAATCATTTCTAAGAAGCTTGCTACCCCTGCCTCTAGATCCAAGCATGCAGAGAAGCAACAAAAACCAAATTTTTAACCCAAGGGTAAGCAGTAACAATTAACTGGTGAGGGGCATTGCAAGCAATCCCAGAAAGAAGTGCAAAACACATATCCACACACACTGGAATCAAACCAGTCACCAGGACAACAACTAAAGCATGAACCTTAGCCAGTCAAAAATGACCTCATAATGATTTGCTGTCTGCAGACCATGAACAAAATATACGGAGAAGCAGCAACCACCGGCTATTTGAAACTAATGCAGGTAGTGATATCAAGCCTGTCGTCAACTTGCCATCCAACAGATGACAGAAGCATTAAAAGTAAGTTCTAACCTAATGCTTTACCCTGACTTTAAGAAAAAACACACGGCGAAGCGGCAGAGATCTAATATTTCAGCCTAAGGATACCTGGCAGATGGAAATGATTGTGGAAGAATTAACAATTACTTCATCAAAAAGTGCAGAACCCATATCCACCCACACTAACATCAAGCCCGCAACTTGACAATTATTCAACATTATCAGCCAAAAGGTGTACATGATGACAACAGCGTGTTGGTTCACTGGTAAACCGTAAAGCCAACGGATAATTGAGCCACGCACCAGGGTTCCATTCTGTTGTTGTCTACCCCACCCAAATGGCATAGCCAAATACTAGAATAGGGGTGATGCCGGGTGCAAGTCCAGGCGATTTTTGTGCAATTATCCCTCTGGCCTGGCAAGTGGCAACGAAGCCGAAGGAAGTCCATGTTATGTGTTGCAACCTCCCTCGGGCTGTGTTTCTCGGAAAGCAACCTGGAAAAAAAAAAATTAACTGTAGGCCGAAAGCACCTAAGGAGCATTGAGCCAGCACCCTAAAAACACTATTGACAGGCCTCTATGCTGGCAGTGTTATACGGGATATAACTCTGCTCAATCATTTTCCGAGTTAACAACTAAATGTACGCTCCCATCAATTTAGTTACATGTCTCAATACTACACAACATATTAAGCAAGAACCCGTGCCAATGTATTTGGCACTGGAACAAGCAAGGAGCTCACAGACAGCACCACCAGATATCCTACCATACAGAAGGGAATAACTCTAAAGAGTCAAGTTCAATTCAATACAAAACAAAACAATATACCAATAAAAAACAATGATTCCGATTGCATAATACATACCTAAACCAGGAGACGGCATTCATTCAGGCAAAAAAAAAAATTTGTATATATTTCCGGCACAAAACCCAGCAAACAGATCAAATAATCTCCAAACCCTCTATCACGGAAAGCGAAATTGAACCTTGAAAAACCTCCGTGGTGCCAGAAATACGCGCCCGAAACCCTGTATTGCGATTTTCTCCGTCAGGAAACCCTTGAAGCAGCAAATTCCCGTGACCCAAAAGCAGTCCCTCTACACAATCGCCCAGAAACACATCGCCGCGAAAAGACGACGAGTTTTCTCCGAGTGCTAGTTAGAAATTTGGACGCCTGAAAAGATAGGGAAACACATATATTATTTTAAGGCGTTGTGTGAAGGATGAATTGAGATTCAATGAGCACCACGAATCATAGAAATCGCAATTTCAAGAACCACGCCAAAGTGTGGGAACGCTGGAAATGGCCCCCGCTCGTTCGTTTGCGAATATGGCTGCAAGACGCACGGTTCAGTCGAGAGACGGAAATTGTAAAGCTTTTCCTGCTAATTTTCACTTATTTATTTAGATTCGTCTTTAGTTTTAAAAGAGGTCGCACACTTTGCGATTCCTTGTCCTTTTATACATAGATATATTTATATCTGGCCGCCAGCGGTCAACCCGTTTGTGTACCGGTTTGTGCGGGAGATTTTATAGCCTGTAACGGGGTTTAATATTTAGGAAAAATAGTTACTGTGCTCTCGCAAAACGGTGTTTGGAGCGGTTGAGCTGTTATAATCGTTGAATCAGACTGAATTATTATTATAAAATCATAACGAAACGTGTTTTAATGAGTGGTGTATACTCAACAATTAAGTATATTTTGATAGTTGTGAAATTTTCACATATATTTGGAGGATATATATTGCGATATTTTTCAAATTTTTTATCAGTTTTATTTTTTTAATATAATAACTATATTTATTATATATTTAAAAAGAAATTATACCATCATTTATTATTTTAATTTCAAATTGACATTTTTAATCACTTATGTTGCAATTATTTTTGAAATTTTTTATCAGTTTTATTTTTTTAATATAATAAATATATATATTATGTATTTAAAAGGAAAATTATACATAGGGATCCCATATAAAATAATCCTTATAGCATAGGCATCCCACAGAAAATAATCTTTATAGCCAAAAGAACTTAATATTTGATAGAAATAAAAGCGACCTCTTTCTAAATGAATTGAAAACTAATTTGCTTCGTTTATCTAGTATAGACAACATAGAAGACCTCTATCATAATTTTACTACAACCCTCTCATATTCTATTGACAAGTTCTCAATTGAAGTTTCAAATAATAAAAGAAATAGCAAAACCAACCCATGGTATGACAAAGATTGTAAAAGTGCGAGGAGAGCAATTAAGAAAGCTGTTGATGAATCTCTTAAAATGGACAAGATAAAAATATACAAAGCTCTAACTAAAAGGAAAAAGAGGCAGTACATTCATCAAAGACAAGACCACCTCTTATACCTCTCTAAGGTAGCTCCTAAGAAATTTTGGAGGCAGATTTTGACTAGGAAAACTAAAGATAATAATAAATTTGCTCTTCACGATTGGAATTCCTATCTTAAAAAGCTTTATGAATCTCCAAATGTCATGGATAACTTGGAAACCCTGCTTACAATGAAAGAAGTTTTCTCTTTAGAAGACATTGAGCTTGGGGTTAATCGCCTAGCTAATGGGAAAGCTAAGGACATTGAAGGCTACCAGGCAGAAATCTTAAAAATTGGAGGTCCTGTCCTCATCCCCCACATCCACAAGCTTTTCAATCAAGTTGTCAAGCAAGGGTTCCCTAAACCTTGGACTGAGAGCCTCATTATCCCTATTTTTAAAAGTGGGGATACAAATAACCCCTCTGATTATCGGACAATTATGATAAGCCCTCTCTTAGCCAAGTTATATGGTAATATTTTGGAAAAGAAGTTAAGCATGTGGCTTGAAAGTGAAGGTAAGCGGGCTAAAGGCCAAGGGGTTTCAGAAAGCATCACTCAACAACAGACCACCTCGTTACGCTTAGGATCATTGTGGAGGAATGTCGCAATGATAAATCCAATCTCTTATGTTGCTTTGTGGACTTTAGAAAGGCTTTCGATACAGTTCCTAGAAACAACCTTTGGAATAGATTAGAAGAGCTAAAGGTTCCTTTCGAGTTGAGAGTTGTCGCTATAAGGTTATACGAGAAGGTAATTGCCAAGCTAAAGAGCAATGAGGGGTGGTCGAAAGATATTAAGTGTAGTATCGGAGTTAAACAAGGTTGTCCCCTCTCCCACACCCTATTTGGCATTTACATCGACAAGCTCGAAGGCTATTTAGAGGAAGCAAGATGTGCTGGCACGATCTTAGCTTGGATAGTCGTCATCCTTCTTCTCTATGTTGACAATATTGTTCTTCTCGCAAGGTGCCCATCTGATCTTGATAAGCAACTCAGGCTTCTTAAAGATTTCTGCTCTACCATGGGTATGATTATTAACATTGACAAAACAAAAGTTATGATTATCAAATCCAAGAAGGACACTTACGCTAATTTTATGTATGACAATAGTAACTTGGAGGAAGTGTATTCTTACAAGTACCTAGGAATTGATATTCATCACAAGCTCAACTGGAACTATAGCATTAGAAAAGGACTGATGGGGGGTGGAAAGCTTCTTTTGGTCTTGAAAATAATTGTAAAGCGGCAAACCTCATAATGTGGGATAAAAAAAAGTTCCTCTTTGAAACTTTAGTCACTCCTGTTATCTTATATGGATGTGAGGTTTGGGGTTGCAGCGAGAATCCTGGAGAAAGATTGAGCAAACCTAGAAGCGTTTTATAACATATAACCTGAAAAATAAAAGTAATACACCCTATCCTATTCTCCTTATAGAAGGAGGTCTTTCCCCTATCGAGAGCCTAGCTATGACTAGGCTTCTATTGTACAAGCACAAACTCAATAACATAGGAGATCATAGATTTCCTAAGCTAGCTTTAAATTCCAACCAAAACCACCTATGGCTCAAACGGGGGTGGTATAAAGACACGAGGGCCTGGTTAAACTATTGGGAGATCAACGAGAATGATGCATTGCAAAACATTAATAACAGTAAAAATATTGTTACTTCTAAGTTCAAAGAAAAATGTGGTGTGAGAAAGATTTAGCAGCTAAAAGAAAATTAAGTTATTATAAGAAGTTCATCAACCCCACCCTAGAAGATCAAAAGTATCTCTCTATTTTAAATAGCTCAAAGAAGAAAATTAATATAGCAAAGATTAGAACGAATTCTCATGAGCTCCATAGTGAAACAGGTTGTTGGGCAGTCCCTAAAACACCATGGATGGAAAGGATCTGCCATTTATGTGAGAATAAGAACATCGAGGATGAAAACCACTTCCTCTTAGAGTGCCCCGCGTACAACCACATTAGATCTCAGTTTCATAATCTTTGTCACAACCCTAATTTTCATGGCCTTTTACAATATCAAAATTATAGTGAGCTCGGGAGGCTTCTCTCCAAGCTTTTTGAGCATAGGAATAAAATCTTAAATCAGCCTAAATAATTTATTTCTTTAGGTCCGACAGACCAAATTTTGGTCTCAGCGGACGTTAACCACCATCATCATCATCACAATCATTTATTATTTTAATTTAAAATTTGATTTTATCACTTTATTGTGATATTTTTGAAATTTTTTATCAGTTTTTTTTTATATAATAATATATTTATTTATATTTTTAAAAGGAAATTATAAGATCTTTATTATTAATTTTACAATTGACATTTTTAATCACTTTCTTAAAAATTCCAAATTAGAATTCAAAATTTATATTAATAATATATTTATATATGCAATAATTTGGGTTTATAATTTATTTTGAGTGTATAACAAGTTATGGGTATTTTTTTTCTTATTTATACATCTTTTCCAATATTCTTACTTGATTAGATTGCCAAAATAGTAATAGATTAGTTTACACCAGGTACTATTCTCTAAATGAGAAGAAGTATCTAAAGGATTTGTATCATCCTCTAAATAAGAAGAAGTGAGGATTTGTTGTTGGTTTACCCTACTAACTATCTTATATATATATATATATATATATTATATTATATATATATATATATATATATATATATATAATATATATTATATATATATATATTTATTATTTTATTTTTTATCTTGTAACGGTTAATGAATTTTATTTATATGCAAAAAGGAGAATGGGTCTTTGTCGTAGCGACCCCTATTACATGGTTGTTATCCTTCTTATGCTACCTTTGAGATATAACAATTTCACGGATTTTGGAAGGAACTTTCCCCATTTACAATTAAGATCCCTTTCATGAGAGTGTAGCCTTTGTTTGCCGTCCGATCTACTTCACTGTTGGAGTTTCTGAGGATATGATAAAACTTGTACGAGTCGAAGTCTAGTAAGACTCTCTTCAGTCTGCCCATGATTTTGTTGAGACCAACGTTGCTGAAAAGATCCTCCTTAATTAATTTTTTGATTAAAATTTCTGAGTCTCAGAAGACTTGGATATTTTTAGCACCTTTCTCTCTAGCAATAAGACAAGCTTTGAGCAGCCCAAGGATCTCAGCTTGATTGTTTGTTTTCAGACTAAGGCCCCAGGCAAAAGAATCTCTAAAAGACCCATCTGTGGAGTAGATGATCCCACCAGCACCTGTGGCTCCGGGGTTCCCTTTGGACACCCCATCAAAGAATATGGTGGTTAAATTTTGAGCCCTTCACCAGGTTTGGAAGATGTCGTCTGGCTCTCCTTTTTGCCAGTCCAAATTTGCTTTATAGGGTGTAAGGAGGTATTTTCGGGGATGTGGCTCTAGTTCCAACCACCTCTTTTCTTCCGGCATGAGCAGAGGGTCATCTTTGTAATATTGTTGCTGAGCCGCTTCCAAGAGAAGAGCCTTAGCTTTTACTGCAACTTGAGTCGGAGACTACTGCATATCTTTGAAGATCTGTTGATTATGTGCCAACCAAAGTTGCCAACAGACAAATTTGGGAAGCGTTGTCCATACTTTGCGCCAAAATGACTTGGAAGGGATATGTTGAGGGTAGCAAGTACTCCATGAAACAAAGAGATCCGATACAGAGATCTGAGGAGGGAAAGAGATCTGAAAATCTTGAAGTATAAGTCCCCACACCTCTTTGGCAAAGAGGCAATCCAAAAAAAGGTGTTGGGAAGTTTCTAGATTACATCTGCAAAGCACACATCTATGAGGCCCTTCAATCTTCCTTTTTACAAGATTGTCTCCCGTTAAAATTTTATTGTGAGCCAGAGTCCAGAAGAAAAAATTTACTTTTGGAAGAGCTAACGGCTCCCAGACCTGTTTCCAAAAGGTAGGAGATTGATTGTTGTTCTTAGAGCCCTGTAGAGCTCTATAGCCCTCTGCTGGTGTATAAACTCCTGCCTGGCCCCATCCCCAAATGTCCTTCATATATCTGTTGACCGGAGCGGCGTCTTCGAGCAGATCCTCAAGTAGGTTCTGTTGATCACTTAAACGCGCAGGGACTCCATGTAGATCCCAGCCTGCCCAATCTCCATGATTGTCCCATATTGACAGTTCGTAAATGTTGTTTACTCCCGCTCTTTCTAGCCAGTTTCTGAGTTCAACAATTTCTTCATTTTCTACCAGAGGATCACGTCCCATTATGCGATCTTTTCACAGGTGAGTGCGCTTATCGTTACCAGGGATTCTGTACATAAGATTTTTGAAGAATTTACTACTTTTGCAACACAGCCTCCAAACCTGCGTACAAGATGTTGAGCTGTCCAATTGCATTTTCCTGAGGGCGTCATTGTTTGCGTATTTTGACCATAAAATAATATTGACGGGATGGGTGGGATCGTGGATCATTTTCCACAAGAGCTTACCTCCCAACGCTGTATTAACAAGGGAGGGATCACGTATTTGCAATCCACCCTCAGCAATCGGCCTCTTAACCATGTCCCAGTTTACTAAATGCATTTTTTTGTCATCGCCTTTCCCCCCTTGCCATAAGAAATCCCTAAGGAGAGCAGAGACCTGTTCCATTACATTTTTGGGGGCCAAAAGAAAAGTTGCCTGATAAATAAGAAGGGCTGACAGCTAAGATTTGATTAGAATGGTTTTGCCACCTTTTGTTAACCAGTAGCCTCCCCAAGCAGTGATTTTAGATTTGATTTTGCTAATGATGTCATTCTAGAGGGACCTCTTATTCACACCTGAGGATATGGGAAGACCAAGATACCTGAAGCTGTCCCATTGAGCATGTCCTTTTAACCCGAGAACCTTAGAGATATTAGTGATCTCTTGCTAATCAGTATTCCAACTGAAGATTTCACTTTTACTCTCATTAACAAGAGCGCCAGACACCCTGCAATAACTTCTCAGCACAGAGTCGAAGGCTTTCGCAATTCTGGAGGAAGCAACTCCAAGGAGCAGGGAATCATCCACAAAGAGAGCGTGATTCAGGGGGGTTGATCCATTTGAAGGTTTGAGGCCCGGAAGGGAGCCAACGATTCTTTTAGCTAATAGCTTTCTACTGAGGGAGTTTGCCATGAGGACGTACAGGAAGGGAGAGTGAGGGCATCCTTGCCGGATACCTCTCCGCGCTTGGAAGAAATTGGTTGGGCGACCATTGATAAGGGGAGCAATCCACAGGGAATCAATACATGCTTTTATGAGCTGAACAAAATGCTGAGAGAAGCCGAAAGAGAGCAGAATTTTGCAAAGGAACAAGCGGTTAACTCTATCGAAAGCGTTCGCCATATCAAGTTTAATCAAAATACCTTTCTCCCCTCACTGTTTGCTTGAATGAATGGTCTCCTGAACTTGAATAACGTTATCCATAATGTGCCTGCCTTCCATGAATCTGCCTTGAGAACTGGAGATCAATCTTTTGAGCAGGGGCTTGATTTAATTTGCTAGGAGTTTGGCTATAGTTTTGTAAGATGCATTACACAGCGAAATAGGCCTAAATCTTGCAAATGAGTCAAGGTTAGTTTCCTTGGGAATTAAAGCTAGATAGGAGGAGTTGGTTCCTCCTCCTATCTTGGCTTTTTTCATGAAGCCTCTTATCATTTTAAGGAGATCAGCTTTGATAACTTCCCAGCAGGATTTGTAAAAATGGATTGTAAATCTGTTAGGCCCAGGGACCTTATTGGCTTCCATGGACCAGATTACATTGATAATTTCGTCCTAAGAAATGGGACCACAAATTGTTGTATTTTCTTCAGGGTTAACGAGAAGAGGGACATTAGAGAGGAAGTCAACAGCTTCCTCATCATTGCCTTGGATTCCATCGTTGTATAAATTCCTGAAATGAGTTTCAGCAGTGCCTTTAACCTGGTTGAAACCTTTGCAAACTTGGCCCTCCGAAGTGTTGATTTCAGCTATATGATTCCGGGACAGTCTAGCTCTGTATTATTAATGGAAAAAGGAGGTGTTTCGATCACCAGCCTTTAACCATAAACTTTTGGACTTTAGCCTCTAGTATTCTTCTTCAGCTCAGAAGGATTGATATGTGGATCATTGAGCTTTTACTTCCTTGTTCAAGAGTTCTACTGTAATGCCTTTATTTTCCATTTCTATTTGCAGGGAGTGCAACATCTGGACTGCCTCTTTTCTTTGATTGGTTGAGTGGGATCTGGATTTTTTATCCAATCCTTCAATGCTTGTTTTGTGGCCTTCATCTTTTGTTCCCAGATATAGCTAGAGGAGCCTGAGAAGGATTTAGCCCAAGCAGCTTTCACAGTCTCCATGAAGCCCACTTTCTCAATCCAAAGAGGACTAAAACGAAAAGGAATGGGACCCAGCTCTTCTTCATCTTCTAGTAGAAGTTGTATTGGCTTGTGGTCTGAAGTCAATTTGGGCAGAATTTTTGTGATAATGATCCTTTTGTTCATCATAAGGGCCCTTTGAACCAGAAACCTGTCCAAGCGGGCAGAGATGTGGTCCGACCCAACACGATTATTTGACCATGTGAAAAGTCCGCGGACTGGAGTGAAGTCTAAGAGGTCCCAATTCTGGGCAAGCTCCTCCACAGAGGCCAGCATGGAGTCTCTGGTGCAGGAGCCACCCCTCTTCTCTTTTGGTTTCAAAACTATATTAAGATCTCCTGCTATGATAATGTTACTTGGGGAATGTTGCTCTAGAAAAAATGAAAGCAAGTTCCAACATTCTCTTTTTTCATAATAATTTACAGGAACATACAGATTGAAGAGGGAGATGGTCAACTTACTTGCTTTATGCATCAATTCTGTGAAGATCCAGTTCTGAGATTCTTGAAAATTGTGGAGCTGGAAGGTGCAATCTGACTAAAGAGTAGCCAGTCCTCCGGAAGTGCCCTTGGCGCTGACTGCCTTGCCTATATTTTTATTCCACTTTGACTTAATGATGTCTAGGAGGGCTTACCCTTCAATCTTGGTCTCTTGGAGCATGAGAATGTTTGAGGGTTCTGTTTTAAGTAGGTCCTTGACTGCTTCTAGTTTAGCGGGGTTCCCTAATCCTCTGTAGTTCCAAGTGACAAGCTTCATTATTTACTTAGAGGAGGGTTGGGACCTCCCTTGGAAGGTCTTGGTCTGGTATTTCGTCCAATGGACATTTCTATTGTGGCCTGACTTCCTTGAGTTTTGAGTCTTTCAGCCTCTTCTTCTCTCATTTCTGATGCGGGAGCAACCAACACCAAAGCAAGCGAACGCAAGCCATGGAAGAAAAACAGAATTAAAGCCGATTTAAAGTATAAAATTAGATTTAAAGAGGATAAAGCAGATTTAAAGCATGCATGCATGAAGCTTTTGTGGAGAAAATCAGGAAAGGATAGGATTGATCCTTCCTAAAATTCTTATATAAATGTAATACGATAGGGGTGTAGAGATATATGTTCTGGGAGGTAATTTGTGAGTGGAAAGATGTAGCTGAGTGTGAGCTCGTTTTTAAGGCTGAAATGCCTTAATTTTGTAACTGTTCCGTAAATATATAAAAGTATGTTCAAGTGTTGTGTACGCCTGTGTGTATTTTATAAATAAGATAAATCTCGTATTGTGAGTTTGTTGATCGCCTTAACAGATTGAATATATATAGAAGTCGAACTGTTTGTTTACAGGTTTGAATTTTTTTTAAAAGGAGTATACAGATCGGAGGATCAGTCCAAAGGTGGAAGCACATTGAAATTGCGATCTCCGATCGCCTATTGTTCGCATCGGAGCTGTGGCAAGTGGATCAGATTGGAGCAAAGGAGTTTTGCTTTGAATCGGAGTTGTATGGTGGATGATCGAGGCGGTGAATGATTCTCCTGAAACGCACACAATTTGTAATCACTGGGCTTCCGCGAAGCGACCCAGATTAGAGTTTGCAATGGCTTGCGATGCAGTTCATTCTTGGACGATTTCTTTGTTCATCATCTCTTTTCTCAAATTAACTCTGGCCTTTCTTTTGCTTTGGGTGGCGTGGGTTTCCTTCGTCACGGCCAAATTCTTGAGTTTCTTTGGTTTGCATTTACCTTGCACCTGTAATGATTTCATTGAGGACCATAATTCTGGGGTGGAGAGTATATGTGTACAGGCAGCCCTGATGGACTGCCCTAGTAGGATGATTTCCACGACAGGGAGCTCTGTTCTCCATCGGTTTCCATTTGAGGGAGTTTGCACTCACGAGGGAAGTTGTTCATCTTCCACTCTAAATACAAGAGCAGTGAGTAAAAGATCTATTAGTGGAGCAATTGATCGATCTTCAGCTGGCCGAAAGATTCTCAGCAGTGATCCTTGCCACTGGAATTCAGTTGACTGGCGATCGATAAATAGGAGGGTTAGTTTGGATACTCAGGATATGCAAACGGATATTACTGAAGTTAAGAGTGAATATTGCATGCTTGTAATGGGGTTTAAGGGAAGGATCGATATTTAAAGATATCCACGGCTTGAAAATGAAAAGGTTTAAAGTTTAAAATGCTTCTATTTAGGCTTGTGGGCCATAACCCACAGGCCCAGGTTCGAGTTTTTAATGGAATTGGGATTTTGGGCTTACCCCAAGATCTCATCCCATCAATTTCTTTGTGGGATTTCCTTCCAACTCTTTTAGAGGGCCGCTCATTGGTTTCATCCTCAGATGATCTTGAGCTTTCTATTGCTTTTTCCTTGTGACTTCTGCATATGAGGGGTTGGATGGACTGCCCTGGGTGACTTCGGTCTGCATTGCTTTCTCTCCTTCTTTGCTTGGGGGGTGCTTTCTACTTGCACCAGGTTTTCCTGCTCAGGGGCTGCTGGGTTGATTTGGGTGCTTGCTGTCCCTTTTGCGTTTGCTTCATCTTCCTGATTGGGCTTAAAATTGCTTGGAGTCCCTATCGTATTTCCTTTGCCGGCACCTTTTTTTCGGTGTGTTGTTTTCTGAACTAGAGTCCATTGATCCCCATTTTATTTGTTTGGTTGCTCTTCGGGCTTTTTCTTGCAGTGCTTGGCAAAGTGTCTATGCCCATGACATGTCTACATTTAAAGGGGAGTTGTTCGTAGTCCAGTTCCTGCACATGCGTCCATCCAGCGACAATGAGCTTGATTGCTTTCGGTAACCCCTCCTCTAGGTCAACTTCAACACATATGCGAGCACATGAGTACTGATCTTTTCTTGCAGCTTTGTCTATGTATTTACCCAGCGCATTTTCGATGTTCTCAAGGGATTTTTGGTTCCAACAATGGAGTGGCAGATGGGGGAGCCTCACCCAAACCGGGACAGCAGAAGGGACATCCTGGGAAGGGTCAAAGACTGGGGACCATTTGTTCAGATACAATCCCTGCGGTCCCATGAAGTATGGGCCATTTCTGAATATTAAGTTTCTGCCTTCTGGGCTTTCGAACACAAAGACAAAGAATCCTTTGCCTACAAAGTAGCTTTTGACGCCCTCTTTGATAAGAGGGTTCTAGTTTCTTTGTGTCCAGTCTTCTACTGATTTAGGAGAAGGCTAGAGGCCCGTGACCTGACCAATGAGGCCTCTCTCTGCCAGGTTCAAAGCTCTTCGCACGTCTCTTCTTCAGGAAGGGCCACTGAGGGGATCGTTTCCATCTTCTTAATGAACTTCTGTTGAGTCATCGATGGATCTCGCTTCGGCCCTGCCTCGACCATTGCACGGAACGTAAAACCTTAGGAGGCGGATTGGAAGAGCCCCCGCTGGTATCCATGTTTGCAGAAGGGCGCCACAGGGCTGAGCGCAGGGGCGCAGCAGCCACAAGGGCGCGCGAAGAGGCACCCTGTAACCCGACGACAAGTAACGGAGCCCTCCGGAGTAGCCAGAGGGCCGAGACGGCCTGCGACCTCAAGCGTAGGGGGGAACCAGATGCAGGGCGGCAGCCAGGCCAAACTCTCAGAGCCGAAAGCAAAAAAAAAGGTAAATATTTTTAATACCATCTTTTAAATGAAGAGAAGTGCCCACAAAATTTCTACAATATATATTTAAAAATAATAATAATAATTATTATATTTATTTATAATTAATTAGAATGTTTACCATATTTTCTATTTAATAGATGAATTAGGTTAATCCTAAATTAAAAATTAAATAAAATAAAATAAAAACCTTTTATTTCTATGTAATAATGACAAAAATCCAAACCCATTTCATTTCATTTTCATGTCAATGTTTGTGATCTTTCTTCTTATAATTACTATGATAGAGAGTAAGTCAATAGCTTTCCCCAAAAAATTATAAAGTTATAATCTTGGACCCACTTTATATATTATTTGTGATCTTTCTTCTCATAATTACTATGATAAAGAGTAAATGTAATAGCTTTGCCCAAAAATTTATAAAGTTATAATCTTGGACCCACTTTATATATAGTGTGTTGTTATATCTTGTTTATGCAAAGATAAAATTTATCTTTTTATGAATTGCAAATATATAAAACTACTTATTTAAAAAAACATTATTTGTATGGTTGATGTTATGTTTTATAACATTTCTTTAATTTGTGATTGTTATTTATGTAATGTAATTAATAGTTATTTTTTTGGCATTTCTCTATTTTACAGTGGTTGTGAATGTTTTAATAACAAACTCTTTAACTTGCGATTGTTATCTATGTAATGTAATTAATAGTTATTTTTTTGGCATTTCTCTATTTTATAGTTGTTGTGAATGTTCTAATAACAAACTCAAGTGATTAGACAATTTGTGGTGATATTCAAGTTAAAAATTGGTAGACATATTTTTTATGAGAAAATGATAGATGAAAGTATTCCAAAACGTGAATTTATGAGAAAATGATAGATGAAAGTATTCCAAAATGTGAGTTGTGTTAAAGTGATAATATCAATTTATGATAAAGTGTTAAATATAGTTTACATTTTAAAGTGGATTTTTATGGGCATAATCTAAACTTATTAAGTTTATGTGGATTTTTATGGGCATAATTTAAACTTATTAAGTTTATGTGGATTTTTATGGGCATGAATTAAACTTATTAGGTTTATGTATATGAAATAAGTGTAAAATAAATTCATCTTCATTTGTTAATAAATTTTGGCCAGTTAGCATTTATTGGTTTCTTATTATTTCGGTATTTTACGAAGGCTACAAAATTCACTATCGAGGGGGACTATTTTGGATTATTCGGAGGACCCATTTATTAATGAGGGTATATTCATCCTGGTGACATTATCCTCCCAGTTGACGGCAGGCTCCTCATTTTGTCACAGCATTGAGTATCTATCGAAGCCCATACCGCTTTCTAGGGTTTCACCCCTTTTGTCGACTCTTTCTTCGGATGGGCCAGAATTGTTAGGGTCCATTTAGTCACCCCAAAGTCTGTTTGACACATATGAGACCACAAAAGCCACCTTTGAGGGACTAAGATCGGATTCCTTTTCTACCACACACCACCTTATCACATCACTGACCCCATCACTACTTTACACCCACTAATCATTACTCTCTCGCTTCCTTCCCGGACTCCTCAACTTCTTTTTTTTTTGCTCCTCTATCACCATCCCTATTCCTTCTTCTACCTCATACATTTATCTCTACTCCATGCTCCCTTCCCCTACCCTCCTCCCCTATCATCGTCGTCAGACCCATCCTCCTTTAGTCCCACGACAGTGCAACACCTCTATACATTTGCGGAGAGACCCCACCTCAATGACAATCAACACTAATGTTCCTCTACAACAGATGGCTAGATACTCAAAACTAGCTATGATGGGTAGTGTGTGGGCCCAACGTTTCAGCAATCAGACACTTCAACGATGGGTTGCCAATTCTTGGGACCCTTTTATCTGCCCACTACCAACCATAAAAGCTATGGTCTGAGGATGGTTTGTTATCATTTTTTAGTCTAGAGATGTCATTGAGTGGTCTCTATCAAGGTTATGGAGTCTTGACTCCACACCAGTCCTCCTAAAGAAATGGACACCCCTCTTTAACCCATGCAAGAGAGGGTAGACAATGCACCTATCTGGGTAATATTACCCAACCTTGAACTACAATTTTAGGAGCAAGACACCCTCGAGGCCATTGGTAACCATCTTGGCACCTGGTTGGATGTAGATCTCTCTTTCCTCATGGGCGGAGATATGGAAATAGCCCACATACTTATTGTGTTAGACATTAGAGGGGGGCTTTGGGATGAAATGATTATTATACATGCATGCATTCGTACACACTAGATAATGGACTACGAGAGCATTCCCTTTAAATATTGCAGATGTCACGCCCATGGACACAACATCGAGGACTATAGACTGAGCTACAGAGGTAAACATGGACATGTCGGACATTAATGTTTTGTGCCCACTCATCTGCATGAAAGGACTTCTAGGGGCTTACCTGAGCCGAACTTAAACAAGAACGCAACAAATTACAGATATAACCATAAATACAGATATGAAGTAGAAATAAAACCTGATTTCATTGATATCAGAGTATTGATATATGCTTACAAATAGAATCGAAATAAACTAGCATGGGCAATGGTAGGTTATCTTTGAGAAAAGATGTGTGGTTACATGCCTCTAAACATTGTTACAATGAGGCTCAAGGGCCTATTTATTATTGAATAACAAAAGAAAACCCTAAACAACCAAAACCCTAGCCCCAGGAGATTGAATGCCAAGAGTTTGTGGGCCCCGCTGGGGTTAGTTGGGCAGTCAACTTCCCTGCATCATACATATTATCTCTATTTGGCGCGTATGATACCTTGTTGGAAAGGTCTCTTTGAATACTACAAGATTTGTGGCAGGCCCTTGCCCATGATTATAACCCTGTTGGGGACCTCAAAAAAACGTCATTTAGGGGGTCAAAATTGCTCCGGAAGTTTAGGACCCGAAAAACTGCTAAAAATAGTAAATGCTTAAATAAACAAGGAAATAGATGAAACTGACTGGAGGTCTAGGTGGAATAGGTAGGTGGCCATGAATATCCATCTGGATCAATCCTCCCTCTTTATGAAGCAATTGTCCCCATTGCATGCAGAGCCTCCATGAGGTGAGGTAATTTTTGTTGAACCTGGTCCCTGGTGAACCACTTGCCCTAGTGAAGGAGTTGGATTTATTTGACAACTCGATATAGCTAGATCCTTTGCTGGTGAGTGTTCTTGATCTATGTGTCCATGAGTTGTTGTGGCATGCTCCATGCAGTCTAGGTTTAGCTTTATTGGTGTGAGTTGTTCTGCAATGTTGGATGTGTCCAACAATGTTGGAAAATATGGCCGAAGGCAGTCCACATTGAACATTGGGTGGGATGTTAAGCTCAAAGGTGTTGTCCCCTACAGCCTTGGTGACGGTGTATGGCCCATATCGGAGCGGGAAAAGCTTACGGTGGGGTCCAGCGAGGTGCTCCTTCTGCAAATGTAGCCAAACTTTGTCGCCCACTTGGAACTTGTGTGGCACTTGATGTTGATAATGGTGTTGCTTATACTTAGCATTGGCTCCGTCCAATATATCATGGACTTGTTGGTGGATGTGTTGAATACGCTCAATGAAGTTGTTAGCCATGTCAGCTTCGGATTAGATGTGAATCAAATCTGCTTGAGTAGTTGCAAATGGTATGGCCACATCAATGGGACATAATGGTTGAAATCTCAACCCTACCCAAAAGGGGATATGGCCCGTTGAGCTATGGAGAGCTCTGTTGTAGCTGTGCTGGACATAGGGGAGGCTTTCATCCCATGTGCATGGATACTTCGAGTTGTACATGCGTAGAATGTGCATGATCATCATGTTGACGACCTCTGTTTGGCCATCAGTTTGGGGGTGGAACGTTGTGGACTTAGTGATTTTGGTATCCAGCATCGACCAAAGACTTGATCAAAATGCACTTAAGAATTTTTTGTCTCGATTTGAGATAATGGACTGTGGTATCCAAAAGTGTACCCACACTCACTCAAAGAAGAGGTTAGCAATAGCCTTTGTTGCGATACTCTTCTTGTAGGCCGCCACGATGGCCATCTTAGAGAATCTAACGACGATCACAAAAACACAGTCGGTGTCATGCTTAGTAAAGGAAGGCTCGACATGTAATCCATGGAGATGGATTCCCAAGGTCGACTAGGAGTAGGTAAATGAGCATATATGTCTTGCTTCTTGATGGTTGGTTTGGCAATGACGCATACGGTGCAGGATCTAATGTACTTCCCAACATCCTGGCAAAGTTTCAGCCAATAAAAATACTTCTGCAATACCACCACGGTTTTCTCTACTCCTAAATGTCCAGTGACCCGACTGTATTGCGCCTCCCAAATCATCTTGGAACGCTTGCTTGAAGGAACACAAATGTGTCCCAAGTGGCATAATAATGCATCCTGGAGGTGAAATTTTGGAACTTACTTCCCTTATAGGAGTGTCTGGTATGTGCTGTTGAATTTTATATCGCTCTTGTAAAGATGCGACCATCCTGAAGTCTCGTGCCCACAAGAGTCGAGCATGGTGATCAGCGCCATGAATGTTGGTCGGTTGAGGCAGTCTACAACATTATTTGTGTTGCCCTTCTTGTACTTACTGTTCAAATGGAACTGTTGTAGGTATGTGGACCATTTTTAATGGAGATCGTTTTGTAACTTCCCTTATGTCTATATGAACTACAGGGGTTGGTGGTGTGTGTGGATGACCGTTTCCTTCCCCAATAATGTAATGCTTCCATTAACGACAGACCTGCATAATGGATACATTTCTTTGTCATAAGTGGGATACTTTCGAACCATGTCTGAAAGTGTCTGACTATGTTAAGCCACTAAATGCGCCTACTGAGTAAGAACTGTACCAATAACATAGTCGAAGGTGTTTGTCTCAATGTCAAATGGTTGTTGCAGGTCTGGTAATGTGAGCACTGGTGCAGAGCAGAGGCGATGCTTCAACTCGGCAAACCCCTTCTATTGGGTTTGGGCCAAAAACACTTGGCTTTCGCTCCGCCCTTAGTGACTTGACTTAAAGGCCAAGTGATATGAGATAACCCCGACATGAACCTGCATTAAAAATTAGCAACACCCAGAAAGATGTGGAGCTCTATTAGAGTAGTTGGGGTTGGCCAATCCCGAATTACTTGTATCTTGGTTGGGTCCACATGCACACCCTACTCATCAATGATGTGCCCCAGATATTGAACCTGGTTCATGCCAAAAATGCACTTCTCCAAATTAGCAAACAACTTGTGTTGTCGTAGGGTTTGAAGGACCTGTCAAATATGGTGGAGGTGATCTTCCCAACTCTGGTTGAAGATTAAGATTTCATCTAAATACACCACCATGAATGCATTGGTTAAGGGTTGCAGAACGTCGTTCATCAATCTCATGAAGGGGGCGGGGGCATTCGTCAACCCGAAAGGCATGACCAACCATTCGAAAAGGCCCTCCTTGGATTTGAAGGAAGTCTTCCACACACCGGAGGGTTTGATAGGCACCTAGTGATAACCAGACTTCAAATCAATCTTACTGAAATATTTGGCCCCCTTAAGCTGGTCCAAAAGGTCGTCAATCAAGACGGATTAGGTACATATTTCAGACAATGATCTTTTTCAATGCCCGATAGTCAATACAGAGTCTCTAAGTCCCATCATTTCTGTACCAATACAATCAAGCTCCCACAGGGCGATGAGATCAACTTGATGTGCCCTTTCTGCAACAACTCCTTAATGTACCTCTTGATCTCATCATTCTCCACAACAGAGTGTCGATAGTTTGGTCTATTGGGTAGTGGCGCGCCTTGGGTCAGATTGAGGGAGTGCTTGACCTGACAGTGCATAGGTACCCCTATTAATGAGGTGAAAATGTCCCTGTACTCCTCCATGACCATGTCCATTTGTTGCTATTGTGCAGAGGAGCCCTATCTGTAAATCGTGGCCACAACCTTTTTCTTGCCCTAAGGGCGAATCATAAGGAAAACAAATTTCTTGGTATGGGAAATGATTTTACTACATTTCTTTGCATTGATCAAAGAGATGGTGATAGGTGGGGCTACCTCTAGTATCCTGTACAACTTATTTCCTAAAGTAATAATCACAGAGCGAGGTCTAGACTCATATATAGCATGTCGCTACCACAAGTATGGTTGTTCTAATAATACATCACAAACTTCAAGAGGAGAAACATCACACAGTACCTCATTTGTGAAGGGATTGATGTTATAGAGAAGGTGACACTGTCAGCTAACACGAAGATCTCCTCCTTGGTGAAACCACCCAATGGTGTACAGTTGCAGATGTGTTGTCATTAGTAGGCCCAACCACTTCACGACCTCTACTGAAGTGAGGCTATTTTGGTTCTCGATGTCGATAATGAACTGCAATAGAGAACCCTTCACCCACATATGTGAGTGGAAGAGGCGTTCCTCCTCCTTTGGATCTCCAAGCTAATTCTTCAGGATCTTGGTGGTGGCCACAATGGCATTGGGCTTCGTGTTAATGATCTGCTTCCCTTTGTCATTCCCCTTAATGGGTTCTGACTCAAAATCAAAACATGCTTCTGATTCGGAAGCCTTCAGCTTGGCCACCAGTAACTGCTTCAGCCAGCACTCCGTTGGCTTGGTTTGGGCTGACCCAGGTTCAATCTATATTGTGCACCAACAAAACCCTCAATCACTAGTCCTTTTAGCAACGACCTGCAAGTAGAACATAGTTTCACCTGAAGCGACTATAGGAGGATGCAAAACCAGGTTTCTGTAGCCTTGAAGGATTAGGAGATGTGGTATTATTATGTTACCTTATTCTTAGTGCTTATAAATCACTTCGCCACATTAGATTAATCACTTAAATATGCCATATAAACCGTTATTGTGCTAAAGTAAAATGCAACTGTAACTCTACAACAGATAATAAGCAAATATACACATCGAAAAACCAATTTACCATGGTTCACACTAGTGTAGGGCCACGTCCACAAGAATTGTTGCTTAATATAATAAATCTTTGAATCAACAAACAATTCTTGGACTGCACACTAAGCTACAAGCTGTCTACACACTCACCTGCACCTGCAGACTCAGGCATCTCCGCACTCACCTGCAGAGTCTCGCCTTCTCTACTAAATGACCTATCACAATAATTTACCAATAACATTGATTTGGATTAATTGATGATTCTCTTCTTATTATTTTACCCTATATATACTATTACATCGAAGGGTTACATCATCAAAATATCATGGTCCAAATACCATGGATTCCCTAAAATATGCAACCATGGTACCAAAACCATTGATCCCTTACAAAATCATGTTCTTTTAGAAAAAGGAGGGGCTTCGACCCACCCTGAATCCCTTACATTGAATGGTATATTTAATTCCTCAAATTGCTCTCCATTGTGCGGTCCACTTCATGCTCCACTACGCGCTTCGCCCCACAAAACGCAAAGTTTTTGCCAAAATCTAGGCCTAGTTGGGGTACGCCCAACAAGCCCCCAATACTCACATGTGACTCGTCTCGAGTCACTCAATCAATTTGCCTTTAATCTTCGCTACAATGTTATTATAGGCACTATTGAACTACTGCAGAATGTTTGTGACCTCCTTCTCTTCGCTACGCACTTCCTCCAATAATGCTTATGTGGCAAGTTCTATAGCCTTCTACATCATTGTTGAAGCTCTTGAAGCATCTCATCTACTGCTTGGGACAGTTAGAGAGCATCATCCTGCCATGGTTGAGTTCTCTCTGTCAAAGTCTTCTCTTCCCTCCTTAGCTCCTCTATCTTCTTCTGGAGGGAATTTCCCTCATTGATCTTTGCGATATTTTGTGAGATTGGTAAGGTTCTTATAGTTGCCCGAATCTCCTCCAGATGTTGTTGCTTAAACTGAATATCCTATTGTAGTTTCAAAGCATTTGGATCGTCTTGCAATGAAGTCCAAATTTGTAAGCTTTCATCTAATATCTTTCCACAATCTGCCACTGTTGCAGAGATGCCGACCATTGTAGCCTTCAGGTCGATCTCCCCCTACTCTCGCACTTCTTGTGGTGTGGTTGGTTGTAGCTTCATTTGTAGCTCGTTGGTCTTCATCTCATATGTAAATTGCACTTCTACAATCTTATCCTTGTATCTTTTTACTACAAGTTCGAGCTTCGCAACCTTGTCCTCCACTAGTTCCTCTTCTCAGACATCAATGTTCAAAATCTCAAGGCCTGTTGCTTCGACCACCTCCTTCAGCTTTTGTTGTTGTTGTACTGCCTAATCCCTCTCCTAGATTGCCCGGTTGAGCTTTTGTTGTAGTGAGGCTCTCTCTCCCTCTACTTGAATGTTTAACTGTGAAGTGTGTTATTCATGCAACTTCAGCTCATATATGATCTCTAGATGCAGCTTGTGTAATCTCTAAAGTGGCAATGTTGCGATGTTCATGCTCACGTACCTCCATTCTTTGGCCTATTGATGTACCTCGACAGAGTCAAACTGTAGGGTTCTTGCAGGTATCAGTGTTATCTACGCTGCAAGTGTAGGATCTATTGGTCTTTCCTCTCCAAGCTTTTCTTCTGCCTGCACTAACTATCTGGCTGTTTGTGTCAATATCTTCAATTTTGCAATGTGCTCCTCGACACATGTTAGAAGTGTGTCGTAGTGATCCTCTAACTTGTTCCATGATTTTTTTGTTGCTTCCTGGATTCTGTCCCCAAACTGATCCAAGTCCCATCAGTGAGGACCACTCGTGTTATGTCCTTTATCTTGTCTACCTTTTGCTTCTTTTTTCTTCTTTTGGCAGCTTCAACACCTACCTTCCTCTTCTCCACAACAACTTGGTATGTCCCTATCTTTTCAGATTCTTTGTTATTCTCATCACCTTCAGTTGGATCTTGGTGACCCTCCTCATATTGATCCTCTTGTTATGACTCTAGCTCATCCATATCCCACTAGCTTCCTCGTGTTGCGTCGTGTCCTCCTTTGTCAGACTATCCTATATTTGTGTCTCCAGTGCAGTCATCCACTCTACAGGCTACTATTGTATTTGTGCTAGGAGATTGTCTTATGTCATTAAATATGGTAGGGTATGCCATTTCTTCCTTGTGTCTTGCGAGCCTGCATTTAAATTTTGTGGAAGCCACCCTTAAACTTAGCGACAGAGCTATACTGCTTGTATAGGCTCAGTGAAAGGTGAGGGTGTTGGTTCACCAACATGTGTAAGTCCATATGATATAAAACAAAAAACATTATGTTATCTTGTTCTCACGTGGGTTTAGCGGTATACCACAGTGAGGCATATCGTGTGGCTTCACAAACATTTGAGGGTACCGAAGGGAACTTCGAATCTTCTAGACCTCTCCATGCAAGCATTGCAATTATCAAAATTAACAATGCATAATGAAACAAAGTACATTTCTCCTGAGCCTCGCAATAGTCATCCAGAAACTCTTGGCATAGATATGTAGGCCAGTTGTACTGAACCCCATTAGTGCATTGCACGACTAATGAAACTACCAGTGCAAGGACTTCATTAGCCCGACACTTCCTCATTATTTTTCCAGCCAATATATGTGTTGCAAAGCAAACTCCCTGGTCACTGATCAAGTTGATATCATAACCTTGCTTCCCTTTTGTCAGTCCAAACTTTTTCTTCATGTTTTATGCTATGGTTTTGTCTTGATCTTTTCCAACAAACTCTTATGCAGGGTTCCACCCTTGATAAGGCAGTCTTGTGATTCTCTATATTAGCATTGGGTCGATAGGGATCCTCTTTCCCATCCACATGCATCTGTCGTGCACTAGCACAAGCAATTGTCTCACACAAGTTATGCTCCCTAGAATTATGCCAAAGTGCGGCACATTCAACATATTCATCAAGTCCGACTGCGCCAATCCAACCACCCATTGTTGCAGTTCTAACCTTGTCACACCACTCTCAGGGTAGTGCACTTGTTTTAAATATTTTTCTGGGGCAAACTGCGGATATTTGTTTATGTCATTGAAATCATAGTCCGTGAACTGGATTTGTGGAATCTTCCCAATTGTTTCTCCAGTAAATCATACTGACTTTGACAATAAATGTGGGAAGGTGCCATACTTTTCTTCCTTTGACTATTTCATTGGTTTTGCATATGGATTTCTTGGTGGAATATACAGTGGGAGAGGCGATGGAAACACTACGCCATCCATTTCCATTTGCACTTGATTTGCTTCTTCTTCACTATATCTCACTTGTTCGGGCTCTTTTGAGGCTCGACAGGTCTCATTTCCCGTTTCTTCTTTGTTCTCTGCTCTTTCATCATTTTCTTTCACGGAGATTTCCGTTGTGTGCATGATGATGCTACTGCGGGTGGTGATGCTGCTACGGCCATATTAGATGATGCTACATGCGTATCATATGTTGCTTCCATGATTCTAGTTAAGCCCTTCTCTTTAAAATATGAATAAAATCCTCAGGATTCATATGGTAGTGAAAATTTCTGCAACTTCTTCGCAATAGCAATACTCGAACTCTCAGGGAAGAAAAGTGCCAAATCTAGGAGGGACATGGCCTTTTATTACAAATATGAGTTTCTAACCCAATCATTAGCTCATATTGTGTTCCTTAATTGCATATCTATCATTAGATCTGGTCAATTTGTCCTCATAAATGTATTTCTGTGTGTGTTTTAACGACAACTTTCCTTTTTAATGGTCATATTTTTTCGGCGAACTTTAACGCATCCCATATTGTAGCGAGTAGAACCTCTTATGTTGAAGCTCTCTCTACAACATAGTTTATAGTTCAGTGCTTACTTTCAACTGCGGGTGAAACTAAGACTCTTCTTCTTTCTTCAGAGCGAAGCTAGAGGGGCAAGGTAGTCCTTGTACAACTTCAACCTTATGCCATTTACTCTTCCTTGAAAAAGAATCTCTATTTAGCTTTGTTAATTGAACAGCGGCCCCATCAGTAGTATGCTTCATAATGTAAGGGCCCAACCAATGCATCTTGAATTTTTCCTGGAAATCTTACAAACTTACTGTCATAAAGGATAACAAGGTCTCCTACCGGGAATTTCTTCTGCTTAATATGTATGTCATACTAGGCATTTTCTCTTACTTTTTGTACATGTTGATGGAATCCTGCTATAAATCTGTCTTCTTCCAAAGAAAGCAACTACGACATCCTTTCTTGTAGATTACAAGCTCATGTAGTCTACTAAAACAATAGACACAAATCTACTTCTACTCTAACAGCGAAAGCACATAAATATTAAGAAAAACAATAATTGATAAGAGGAAGAACATCAATGGCACATAACACAATAAGTATATTGGGAAAGCCACAACTCAAAATAACACTATCTCTATTGCATTAATAAAAAAATCAAGATGAGATTACAATGTTTTTTCTCACAAGAACAATCCCAGCACTCAGTAAAATCAATCTCCAACTCATGAGCAAACTCTTGGCTAACACTTAGCCAATTCTCCATCTCTCCAAGTCCCTATTTCCTTACACAATTCCTATGGCTGATTAGCCCATCTTAAAGGGAAATCAGTGCATCCAAAACTGCCCATTCCCTTCAAGGATCAATTCTTGATTGCATGCACTATATGTACAACTCAGAAAAATTATACAACAAATCATACATTGTCCCTGCACTCTAGTCTCAACTGGGTCTTTCTCAGAATCGACATGCATGAGTTTGTGATGAGGGAAACTCCAGTTAACTGGAGTAACACTAGTTAATGCATTAGTGCACCAACTGACTGTTAACTCACTATTAGTTCCTCAAACAGTTTGGAACTAATTTAAATGGACTTAACTCAGTAAAGTGAGTTAACTAATTACAACTCACAATTAAACTCATACTGGACCCCTATAATATAGGGAGAACACATACATGACTTCAGAAAGATGTCCAACTCGAAATTCCTAAGTTAACTAAGTCAACTCACTCTAGTTAACTATTACAAGTTGTTATGAGAATAGAGTTTGAATTTAATTCCCAGTTTAATTCAAGGACAAATTAAACTGGAGTTTCTGGATTCTATTTTTAACATTTCTTGTTGCTATTTTCAACACTCCCTCTCAACAACAAAGGAATTCAATTCGATCCTAATCCTGAACCTTTGGAATGTTCTACATATAACACTTCTCTCTAGTTGTATTGCTCCAGCAACTCAAGAAATTAAAAAAAATCCAACCTAAATCAAAATGATACCTCTGTCATTAAAGTCTTTGACTGTTATCACCTCTATCAACTGAAAACTCTGCGGTTATGTTGATTCTCCCTTTTTGCACTATTGCCAACCCTTTTCTACGTTGTTTCGTATCTGACTGCTCTAGCCTTTGTCACTCTGATCTCTAACTGCATTAATCCCACTGATTCCTCCCGCTATTATGTACTTTGGGCTCTCGTAGCAAGGTACAATCTATGAGATAAAACCTCTCAATGGACCCTGCCCAATTTCAGCCCTCTTGGGACTATCACTTCACATCGCCCCACCTCACACTTGGAGGTATGGATGCATGTGATCTCTTTGCCCACCACACTCGAAATTTCCCCCTACTAGAGGTATATGCATGAGTGGACACCTCCACTCGGTTTCCTCTATTCTTCTCCAATTGTGGTTGCTCCACAAATGTCTGAGACTACTTTTGAGACTGCTTCTTCTCTGCTCGAGTAGATCTCTCCACTCAATCTCCTCTCAGCTTCTTTAATTTTGGTTGCTTCACAATTTCGTGAAGTTGCTTCTGAGACTTCTTCTGGGGTTGCATGTTGAGACGTAATTTACTCTCCCTCTCAACCATCAAGTCTCTAACATTTTCCTTTCTCCTCAAGGCATTTCATGTGTCTCAAACCTTAAGAGCATATAGGTTCTTGACTCATGCATCGATATGTTTCACTTGTCCCATGGTGATGTGTCTAAGGAAAACCTTTCCCTTACTAAAAACCACATCATAGCCACAGTCTTTCATTATTGTGACTGAAACAAGATGCTTCTTTAGTCTTGGAACATACATCACATATGTGATCCTAAGAGGGGAGCTAGACTCCCTCTGAAAGGTAACCGAACCGATCCCGGTAGCTCTATACCTCTCGTCATCTCCAAACTCTATACTATGCTCGAGGTCTTTCTCCCCAAAATCACTAAAGAGATCTCTATTCCTCGTCATATAGAATGAGGCACCACTGTCAAGATACCACACGCCTCCCATGCAGTGTCAGCCATACATGCAATGAGAGTGAAATCAAGTTCGATTTGTGAAGTTAGAGCTTCACCTGCTGCCACTACTGTCAGCTCCTTCTTGCTTGTTTTCTTCTGTGGGTAGTTCTTGGCATAGTGTCCGTGCTCATGACAATGAAAACACTTGATTTTCATCAAGTCCATATTCTTTCCACCCTCCACACCTTGGGACATATTTCCCTTTGCCTTCTTAACCTTACTCACTAAGGAAAAATCCTCTTCCACTTCCTTGGAAGAGTTCACATCTCTGGTGTTCCTCTTGATCTCCTCGTGCATCAAATCCAACCACATTCGTTCCCAATATGGTAGCTCCTCCCGACCGTTGACATAGTCCTGATAACTATGCCAACACTTTGGGAGTCCTAGAAGAGTAAGACTCACCATATCATCCTTGGAAACTGTGATTCCAACAATTCCAAGTTCATAACGACATTGAGTGAACTTGGTCAAGTAATTTGGAATTGAGTCGCCCGCCTCCATCTTGATTTTTCGAAGTTTATCTCTCAGTGCCAACTTCCTTTGGTCATTGTAGTTCTGGAAAAGGTCCTTCAATGCATTCCACATAACATGCAGAGTTTCCTTCCGATGGAGACTCGAGACAATGTGGTCTCGAACTTCCTCAAGGATTATCTGCCTTGCCCTTCCCACACAATTCTTCCATTTGGTTAGATTATGAGCATCTGATGCTGGTGGCTTAGGAATGTCCTGATCGATAAATTCCTTCAAGCCATTATCCTCCAACATAGCCTCTATCATGTCCTTCCAGGCTATATAATTCGAGCTGCCATCTAAGGCATACTCGAGCCATTGTAGGTTTCAACCCCATACAGAAATTACCTACATACGAATTCTGAAACACAGAAAATAAATAATGTGAGGGCATAACACATAAAATACATATACATAGAGATTTTCCCTTAGATCCCAAAACCACGACTGCCAACTTGATTTTTCATTATGTTCCTTTCAATGTTACAATACATATTTATACATGCCAAAGCATCTAATACCATGGACCGAAATCATCGCAT